>PVJN01011837.1:0-52962 GCA_004026805.1 Lasiurus borealis
TCCGCTCCCCCTGCCCTTGGGGTATGGGGTGGGGGGTCTTGCAGCCACGAGCTGAGCTGGGGAGACCTTAGTGTTTTGTTTTAATTTTGCTTTGTGAGCAATCCAGCCTGCAGAAGGGTGCAGAGGGGAGAAAGGATCTGACACCTGAGACCCCCCTTCACCCCCTCACACACACAGACCCACCGCTCAGGGCGCCAGGGTCCCCCAGCTGCCGCCAGTCTCCACCCTCCACCCCCTAGGCTGCCCCAGAGGCTGCAAGAGAAGGTCAGAGCCTCCCCAGGAGGCCCCGGCTCTTTAACTTCCAGAACCTTCTAGGCGTGGGCTGGGGCAGGTCCCCCCTGTTTCTGGGGTCCTCCATCTTCTGGACACAGTCCCCTCCCATATGGCATCGCCCATCCCTGGGCTCCTCAGGGGAGCACAGGCTCCTGCTCTGGGGCTACAGGCTCTGGTGCGCAGGCGCAGGGTCGCGCAGAGCCTCGGAAGCAGGTTCCCGGCATGCTTCGGGGGGCACGTGTCAGTACACGGCTCAGGGGCACGTGTCAGAGGCACGTGCCAGGGACCGGAAGTGCCTGGGGCAGTGCTGAGGCCCGCCCCGCCCACCTTGTTGCATGGGCTCCACAGGTGTATCTTGCTAGCCCTGCACGCACATGCGCACACTGGCGTCTCAGCGTCCCCGGAGGAACAGCCGGGCCCAGGGCGGCCCTCCGGGAAGCAGGTGCCCACACCCCCGGGGTAGCGGGCAGCGTGGGCCCCCGCGGGCCCCAGGCGCCCCCTCAGGCCGGTCCCAGCGCCCTGCACTGACTGATGGTGTGCGAGCCCTGTCCGCCCGAGATGGAGCTTCGCCTCCAGGCCGGACCCACCGCCGCTGTCACCAGGTGAGTCCTCCGCGGCCCGGCCCTGCCCCGCCCCCGGGAGGGCGGAGGCCCAGCCCCAGCGGGTGCCAGTCCGGGCCTCACACCCGGGAGGGAGGCCAGCGCCGCTGTGTGTGTGTGGCCGGGTGGTGCCAGCGGCCTGTGCTGGCCGCAGGGTCAGAGGGGACCCCGCGGCTGTGCTGCTGGGCGGCGGGGGGCGGCGGGCCGGAAGCAGAGGCCCCCAACGCCTGGCAGAGCCCGCCCCGCCCGCCATCGTCCGGGCCTGCAGCCCCCGCTCCCCTTGGTCCTTCTGGGCCTCCGGCGGCAGCTGCTCTGCATGGCGGTGCCCCGGCTGCCTGCCTGGGGGTCCTCCTCCCGCCGCCCCGGCAGCGACAGCGCAGCCCCCCAGCACGTGACCCGCACTTGGTGTGAGTGACATCACTCCCGGCTTGGCAGGTTTCCAGGGGGGTTTGTAGGCGGCTCGCCTGTTTTTGGGGGGATCCATCTCCAGGGATCAGCCTGTCACTTACCCCCCTCCCCCCAAAACCACTGGCACTGAATCACGAATAGATTTTACTCCGGAGCCAATCGCATGTCAGCACCAAAGCCCTGTGACATCACTTCCGGTTTGGCAGGTTTAGGGGGGGGGTTGTAGGCGGCTCGCCTGTTTTGGGGGAGACCCATAGACAGGGATCAGCCTGGGACTTACACCCCTAAAACCACTGGCACTGAACCACGAATAGATTTTACTCCAAATCCAATCTCATGTCAGCACCAAAACCCTGTGGCCACTCCCGGCTTGGCGGGTTTTTGGGGGGACAGTTTGTAGGCAGCTCGCCTGTTTTGTGGAGACCGACCTTCAGGGCTCCCCCCGCCCTGAAACCACTGGCAGGGGACCGGGCGTAGATGTCACTCGGGAGCCAGGCGCAGGCCGGCACGAGGCGTCCTCTGGCTCCGTGGGCAGCGGCCGCTGCGTGCGGTGATGATGATGGTGATGATGATGACGATGATGACGATGGTGATGATGACGATGATGATGACGATAATGATGGTGATGATGACGATGATGATGATGACGATGATGATGACGGGCTGCGGTCAGGGCGTGCGCAGGGGTCACGGGCGGCGGGAAGAGCTGAGGACGCTGGAGGCGGCTCCTGTGACCGGCAGCACCGAATAATGATGAAGTGGGAGTGTCCCCTGCCAGCCCACTGGTGGGCACCGCACCGCCCAGCGCCCGCGGAACTCCGCAGGGGGGGGCGCGGCGGGGAAGGGCCGGCCATCCAGTGCCCACTGCAGGAGGCTCTTAGAGCAGGAAGTGGGGTCAGCTCAAGGGTGACGAAGCCCCGCGGTGACCGCAGCATGTGGTGGTGGGGGCGGTGCACGTGGCCCCGGAGGCCAGCGCGTCTGTGCAGGGACAGCTCTGCTCCAGTGTCCTCCTCCGCTCCGGGCTGCTCCACCCCGGGCCGCTCCGCCGTGATGGGAGCAATGTTTGCAGCTCAGCAGCCGCCCCTCGGGGTGACATGGCAGGTCACTCTCCAGAGCCCAAGGGGGCGGGCTGACGGGGACAGGAGGCCTCCCCCTGCTCCCTGACTGGTCTCTGCTTATGCAAATGAGGGCTCCCAGTCTCCAAAGTCTGATGGGCCCAAAGGATAGTGTTCTGATTGGTCAGAGTGGAACCGCTCGGGGTGTCCCAGGGGCACAGCTCAGGTTGGAGGGAGAAGGTCTCAGGGCTGTTGGTTGAAATATGAATTATGGGGCGGGCAGTTGAGTGCAGCCCTTGCTCCAAAGTGCAGTGTCCATGGGTAGAAATGGCTGATGGGTTCTGCTTCTCTTTATTTTTTTTAATGTTTTTTAAATATATTTTATTGATTTTTCACAGAGAGGAAGGGAGAAAGTCAGAAACGTCAATGAGAGAGAGACATCGATCAGCCGCCTCCTGCACGCCCCACAATGGAGATGTGCCCGCAAGCAAGGTACATGCCCCCAACTGGAATCAAACCCGGGACCTTTCAGTCCGAAAGGCCAACGCTCTATCCACTGAGCCACACCGGTCTCTGCTGCTTCTCTTTATTTTTATTTGAGCCTGGTTAACCACCCACAGGGAGCCCTTCTGAATAAATGTCTTCTTTCTCAGGGTTCATGCAACAGATTTTAACAACTTCCTCGGTGGAACACTACACTCTTGTTTCACTCTTGTTTTTTTTTTAATTTTTTTTTAATGTGTTACATGTATACATGTCTTTCCATTGCCCCCCGGCCCCCACCCCCAGACATACCCCAAACCCCCCAAGGTCTTGTGTTCATTGGTTATCTTGTTTTGTTTCAATAGGAAAAATATAATCAGATGGTAAAGGAAAAACATTTAATTATACAAAAACAGGCAAATGATAACCTATCCTCCAGAAATTGCCACTCGTTAAAAATATCTGGTTTCACTTAATTTGATTATTATCAGCACAATTCTAATGAATAGAAGTAAATGCACTATGGCGATTTGAGATTGCATATCCTGCTCTCTGCTCTTAGGGGCCAAGACATAGGGAAACAGCCTCTAAGCGCAGATGTGGCTGTTGAGAAAAAGACCTGCATGTACTGCGCCTACATTTTCTACATTTTTAATAAATGGAGTAATAATAGCATAAATCTCACAGAGTTGTCATGAGGACTCATTAAATTCATGGGCATAAAATATTCATAACTGTATAATATATAATAAAAACTCACATAATATTATTAGTAACAGGAGCAAGTTGAAGGATATACGTCACCTTAATTTCCATCTTTATCTTCTGCCTCCTTTCCCAAATTTTTGTTAATTATAGAACATGTAATTGTTCTCATAGTTGCCTTTATAATGTAAAACGGGGTGTAAATCTATTTTTGATTCATAAGATTTAAATATATTTGTTAATTGATGATACTCACTGCTTCCTTATTCTCAAATATAAGGGGAGTACCATAGATCTGCTTCCTTCTCTCCGCTGATTTAGTTTTGCTCTGTGAAGGTCACGGTTTCTAACATGGTGAACCTATGTTGTATGTATAATAGCATACCCTGCTTTACCTAAAGACTGATTGTATATATTGAAAAACATTGAACATTATTTAATAAGAGCTAATAGTTATTGTGTACTTTGTGCTAGACACTGTGCTAATTACTAAGTTCAGAAAATTAATTTCTGATGAGACCAATCCTATGAGAAAAATTCTATGTTTACAACCTTACTTTATAAATAAGGTTCTATTTTTAAACCTTATTTTGTAGCTGACAACACAGAAATACCATATATAGGGGTTTTAGAAAATTCCTAAGACTTAACAACTAACAAATGAAGGCAAGTCACACATAGCAGATCTGCCGCAAGGGGCTACATTTTTAAACATAAGCTATGGTTCTACTCAAACATATTTGCAAATTGGTATCCTGGCTATTAAGTGTTATTAGTGACATAGTGCAGCACAATGGTGGCCTCTTATGTAAGAAGTATAATTTTTTTTTAAAACACTTGAAGGAATATATTTATGGTATCAGGTTCAATGCATTTTCTTCCTTACAATTTATCTTCTGCTCTAAACTATTTCATATTATAACTACTTGCAGAGCATTGTGTTTGTCTGGAGCCTTTAGTTGATACTTTTTGCTCAGAGAAGGGCCATCTGGAAATGTTGTGATTCTGGTGACATCCATTTTGCTGATTGGCAGTGACTTTTATGTTGACTGAAGAGGCATCTTTACCTTTCAGCTTACTAATGGAGGCATCATTAGCAATCTCACTAATAAGGCAGTCCTCTGAAACCTCCTTTGTGTTTTCGGCTTTGAATCCTGTTGTGTTCATTTTCCTGAAGTACATCCTCACCTTAGTTTGCATATTCCTTGGCTGACTCGGAAGGATTCCCAATACTAGTGACCTAGGAAGAGGAAGTTTATTTCTCTTGCGAGGGTAAGGAACAGTAGCTTTGTAATGGCCGGACTTCTGGCCAGTTGACCATTACCCTCAGCTCATGCCTCCATTCTCACGCCCACTCCTTAAGCTCAGTCCTGTCCCTTTGTGTGGTGAGGAGGAAAGTGGAGGAGGCGGGGGTGAAGGGAGAGACCTCCTGGTGAGAACAGAACCCTGACGACATTGACATTGACGTTGCAGCATCAGAATCCAGGCACCCCCCCCCCCCCCAGCTGCAAGACACACTGGGAAAGCAGTTGGTTAGCTTGATAAACACATTTCCACTGAAAGAGGAGATATTAAAGGGCAGTTAGCCATCTCTCTCACAGTGCACCCTGTTGAAAAGCCAAAAATGTACCTGCGTATCTTCCTGTTCCCAGGACGTACAGAGTCCTTTCCCATCAGATCATCTGCCTCAGGGGTCTGGGTGATAGATAGTCTTCTCTTCCAGAGCCAGCTGCGGTTCCACGTGGGTGACCACATCTGCACTAAAATTAAAATAAAAGAACAAGGGCAGGGGATTACCTACTCTGCCCCCATACATACCAAACGCGCACTGTTTTCGCTGGAATAGGCAACGATGACATCATATACAATGTGAAGAACAAAAATAAAAATTAAAAATAGTCACTGAAACAACTGGATTATAGCTAGTATCATATTTTTCTTGGCCAGAATGACGACTTTTTTTGTAGAGGCAAAGGTAAATTCCCTGCAAGACAGTTTATCCGCCCTGCTCTCTGGGGCAAATCCCCTTGTCTTTTGCTGTCTGTTGACCTTGGTGGTGACCTCTAAATGTTCAAAACTCCCATTCCTATCACTCCCTGCACCCTTTCTGAGATCTGCAGAGCATTCCTAGCTAGACTGATGCTGGTGAAGTTGAGTAGGAGAGTCACAGGCTTCTAGAGGTTAATGTGTCTCTTTAACAATATATTTTCAACAACATAAAACTGATCAACTGAAATGGATCCAGAGTCACAGAAGCATCAAACAGACCATCCAACCTAGAGGGAAGGGGTGGGGTGTTGATGAGAGATCAACCAAAGGCCTCGTGTGCATGCACGTGAGCAAAGCAATGGACAGCACAGACAGGAGCGGCCGATGGGGGAAGAGGAAGCACTTTAAACAGGCGGTGGGCAAACTCATGAGTCAGTGGAGCCAAATACCAACAGGACAACGATTAAAATTTCTTCGGAGAGCCACATTTTAAACTTAAACTATCAAGGGAGTTCCATTGTTATTCACTTAATTAGGGAACTGCTAAGCTGGCCTCTGCTAAAAACGTCCTCAATCTGATTGAGGTACGTTCGCTGAGTTTGACCTCTTCCAACTCTCCCTTCCGCACTGGTCTTGTGTACTTGTTTCTCTGTCTCCTTTCATTCATCCGTCCTCTTCGTATGTCCAAACCATCTCAGCATGCCTTCTCAGTCCTCCACACCACATCTTCTTTCCCGCCACGAACCCCCCTAAAATTCACTTAATGAACTTTAAATGTTTAAGTCTTAGTTAAACTGTACATATATTGAATAAAACTTGATGTCATACTTAATAACGATATTTATTGATAAAATTAAATTCCTAACAATTTTCTTACAATATCCGTAAAATTAAATCAGGACAAATGACTGACAAACACTGATGGGAACAATGGCCTTGTATCTCTTTGAGAAGTTGGGGTAACTCAGATTTGTATGTTGTTTTTAGTTTTAGGCAGGATTCCAGGTCCTCATCAATAAGACAACTCTTGATAAGGTTCAAGAGTTCGAATAAATATGTAGACCCCACTAAGGAGAGAACAGCAAACGCTAGTTTTTTCGGTTGATGCTATGAGCCAGGAATACTATTCCAGGCGTAAAAATCAACAAATCTTCCTGATCCAGGTCTTTCAGAGCGACCGCTGGTGCTGGACCCACGTTCACATGTGTTTTTCTCAGGATTTCTGTATCCGCACAGAGACGTTCACATTTGGAGCTCTGCGATTCTTTGTTTTTTAAACCAGCAATTGCATTTCCGCTTTGCCAATGTCAGTAGTAAAGGGAGAGGAATTTAGTTCTGTTACAGCAGCATTAAGATATTTCTAACAAAGGCTAACGTCACTTTGCTGCTTCTGAATTCCTGACACCTGTTGAGAAAAGAGTCCCTCATGTTTAAAAGTGTGGTTTTGAAATAGCAAATGTCAATAGCAGAATCATTTTCTTGGCGATGTTTCAACAGGCTTGCAAAGTGAATCAAAGTTTCCCTTTCAAAATCTTGAGCAAAAAGAGATAATTTGATTTTGAATAAAATAACTGATAACACTGAAAAAATTGTGTTTCCTTTCCTTAATCATAGTTTACGATTAAGCTGATTTAGATGAGAAGTAATGTCTACCATGAAATAAAATGTTTGGATCCACTGATCGTTCGTTAGTTCTGGATAATGAACACCCTTCTCACGGAGAAATGCTTTAATTCCTGTTAATAAGGAAGAGAAACATTTCAAAACTTTTGATCGCCACTGCACCTTGTTATGCAGCAGATCTGCAGACTCATTCTCCATTTCAACTGAAAATTTTTTAAATTGGCGAAGATTAGAGCTTTAGCTATAATGGAGTTGATAATGCTAATTACCAATTCCATAACTTTGCAGGTTTCTTCTGGTCGCTTATATTCGAAGACATTTTGGCTGTTCTATCTTTTTCTGTTTTGGCAGACTATGGGAACTCTTTAATATTTTTTAGAATATCTGCTTTGTTCTTAAAATCCCCAAATAGCTCTTCAGATGCATTTATAAAACAACTTTTTATATATTTGCGGTCTGTATATGGTTTCCTCTCTTAGCAATCTCTTTACTCACCGAAAACGTGCAATGTTAACTTGTTGGAAGATCGCATCCAGTAATTAATACAGAACTTGATTTTTCCTGACTCTTCTGAAGCTGCTCAACTGCTTTCTTCCTTGCTTCACTGACAGGATACTTAGCACTAAATGACACGTGTTTATTGCAAAGTGTCTCTCCAGATCTGATTTCTTGTTATGCGCAAATTATTCCTAACCGATGAGACAGGTCAGAATGCCAGTTAAGTTTTGAATGAATGGCCACTCCCCTTGGGAGGGCGCCAGGTACAGGGCTCCTGGCTGGTGAGCAGGGGACCTCAGGCCATGCTCCCCAACCAGCGGGGCTTGATGGGGGACCTGAGGCTGGGCCCCCCGCCCTACCTGGTGGGGGCTGATGGGGGACCTCAAGACATGCCCCTCTACCCCATCTTTGGGACCTCAGGCCATGCCCCCCCCCCTCCATCCCGGTGCTGGGCCAGAGGAAGGGTACGCCTCTGCCTGTCGGAGCTTGCCAAGGGTGGGACTGGCTGGGTGTGGATCTAGCCCAATTGGGGGGGGGTTGGGTCTCACATGATTTTGAGGCGCATGTGGGTGGGTGCGCACTTGACTCTGGGTCCCCTTTTTAATGAGCACAGATTTCGTGCATCAGCTAATTGTGTCTATTTTCATTGTTTTGATTTTTGTCCTTTGTATTTCCACAAGAGAAAATAACAGGCAAGAGAAATACTTGAATTTACTCTAGTGAAAAGAGTGTTTAGAGAGTTTTGAGCAGAGCAATGATTTTATCTTAGGTTTTGATGGCTAATTCGGGATTTGTGTAGAGATTGGTCAGATATATACCCAGGCAAGAAAAGATGATAGCTTAGAAAAAGGTAGAAGTATTAACGATTTGCTGAAATGGAAGATAAGTTGGTTGTTTTTGGAATAGACGTGCATCTGAAGATAGAGAAGAGTCAGAAAATTTATGATCCTTGATCTAGCAACTGGCAATTGAATTTCCATTTACTGACATGCAGAGGCTGATGGAAAAGGTGTGTCCATGTGGGGGAAAAGCTCTTTTTTAAACACTGTATTCCAGATGTTCATTAAACGTGTACATGGAGATATTGATTTGAAAAGTTGGTTTTATGAGTCTGGAGTTAATGATGGAGTCAGGTTTGGGGATTCAAGTTATATTAATATTTTATTCTCTTATTTATATTTTGCTTAAAATATAATAATTATGCCCTGGCTGGTTTGGCTCAGTGGGTAGAGCATCAAACTGTGGACTCAAAGATCCCACATTCAATTCTGGTCAAAGGCTCATGCCCAGGTATGGGCTGGCATACCCATTGGGGGGTGTGCAGGAGGCAGCTGATCCATGATTCTCTCTTGTCTTTGATGTTTCTCTCTCTCCCTCTCCCTTACTCTCTGGAGTTAATAAAATACATTTAAAAATATATAATAGTTATATGTTAACATTTTATAGTCAATATTTTTAATTTCCCTGTATATTTTAAAAATAGGAGTAGCATATTCCTCCTCCTTTTCATCTTTGCATTCTGTTCCATAACGTCTAGAAGTTATACTTTCTCTTCTGTGTATATTAACTTTTAGTTCAAGTTTCTATCTCTATGAAAATTGCCTTTTCCTTTGGGATAAGTGTCTCATTTCATTTATGTGCTCACTAAATGTGTCTTATTTTCTTTTATTTTGCTATTCATCTCATTACTACGTTTTTGTGTTTTTCCCACAGTAAAAAGTTTAATTAAAAAAAAATCTCTAGTATGTTATCCGACGGATGCATTGATCTCTCATATCACTTTGAATGTTATTTTTATATTTACTTTAATGCTTTTATATGCTGCATTATATTTCATTTTATTTTAAAGATTACTTTCTGTGTATTGAATTTAATCTTTCATTTATGAGATTACCTTTTCTGAAAGTTTTGCTGAATCTGGGTTTTATGCTCATATTTTGAATTATGAGAGTCACCTCTGGCCTGTTTTATGAGCGCTGTGTACGTTCCCGAGACCCTGGCTGCCGTGATGCTGTGTGAGCAGGGACACACCGGGACTGCCAGGCGTGTGTGTGGGACTCACAGACATGGTTCTCACCTGCCTTTTTCCCGTGACGTTTGCATGTCCTTTGCCTTTTCTATAGGGTCATCATCTAATTTTTTTAGAGAAGATAAGTTTGACAGATGAAATATTTTTTAGCAACTTCCTGTCTACATTCATAATTTTAAGTCCAGCTACAACACAACAGCATGCAATGTTTCGGCACTGCCAATTGTGGCTATTTTCATTGTTTTGATTTTTGTCCTTGTACTTGAATATGAAACAAACCCAGGGTAAAACTGAATTTTCTTAGATGACATACATTGTTGTGCTTATATATTCTTTCCCCATGGAACAGAGATTTCGTTAGATCTTAAAATTTTTATAAACCACAAGAGACATTATATAAGAAAAGTGTGTGTGTGTGTGTACACACACACTTTTATTTTCTAAACAAAATGGGAAAGTAAAATAATGCAGAAGACCTAGCCACAAGAATGAAAAATGCCTGCCTTAATTGAATTTACCCTTGGAAATGAGAGTAAGAGGAGACCAGTAACAGCACAAAAATGCTAAATCTTAAGTCTCACAAGTAGAAGCAGAACAAATGAACGTTTCTCATTTCCTCATAACAGAGTATTATTTACAAACCGCATAAAACACATAAAATAGCTCTAATGGTAGTAAATATGTGTTATCAGTCTAAATCACGCCCTAATGCCACTCTGGGAAAGGTTTAGTTTATTCTGAGGCTAGGTGTCTTGCAAATGAAAAGCTACTTAAGTGCTGAAATCAATTGACTCTATAATACCACGTGACCTGCTGGGAAGCGTGCACAAAAGATACCTGGCAGTTGTTTGCTGCAGTGGCTGAATGAGACTCTACCTCTGGTTACTACCCACCCATGCATTCATCATTATAAACCGCTTCATTTTTATTTTATTATATTGATCTACCTTAGCACCCAAGACAGTTTGCACTCCTACAAAATTCAAAACGCATTGATTTACTTAAATTATTCAATACTTTACTGTATGGCTATTATGTCATTTAACATTTTAGACAAATCAATACAACTTTTTTTAATTGCCTGTCAGATACCTAAGGTATTGCAAATGTGTTTTGCTGGAATCATTAATTTGTACTATGCTCATGACATTTTTATAAATCAACCAGTTTAAAACAATAAAGTCGCCCATAAGTGGGGAAAAGTGCTAGGATATGCAATGAATAATTTAAATTGGTTGGAATATAGAACGTTGCAGAATTCTTTATTAAGTTCATCATAACTTTATTTCACCAGGTAGCCAAAAGGTAGACTTTCGTCTTCTGTGGACAATGTCTATGAGTTTTTTCCTCTTTTCAACTCTACATAAATATAATAAGTGGGCTGCTAAGTAAGATGTATTGTTTTCTATTTTGAGAAGTCTGCCGTGGAGATTTTTATTACAAGGCAAGGAACCATTATGATTGTGAAGGAAGATGTCATTCAAACGATGGTTTGCTGTCTTTGTGTATTATTAGAAGGGGCCAAGAGAATTTATTAAAATATAAAAATGAACTTATGCCATAAGGTGATTATGTAACAGTGTTATGTCAACCTGCCAATTCTATGTTTTCTCTAATTATGCTGGTGGAAGGAGTAACCTTGAATGTGGCCTCATATTCCACCTAGAAAGAAAGCCCTGTGTGGGCAGGGTTCCTTTGCTTATAGGTAATGCTCATGACCTTCCTGATATTTAAGGTATTCAGTTTATATATGTTGAATAAGCATGGAATCAAAATTTCATTTTTGTTTTTTCTTATATTTAATTGGGCTACTCGCACAAACTGTTCAAAGAACCTATATTTGCGTTTGCTTTCTTACTATATTAAATAATACTGACTTAAAAATATATACACAACACAAAAAATGTCGTTTCAGTGGACCTGTGAGCATATTATGTTAAAGCTGAATTTGAACCTGAGATACTATTAGTAAAATATCAATATACTGTAGAATTATGAGAAATATTGCAGAAGTCAAAGAAGAAAACAATAAACAATTCATAGTCAAATCAACCAGAAGGTAGCGAGATAAACAGCATTGGTGTTTTGTAGTATAATTTTGAATTTGCATGTGAATTACTATTTGCATATTCTGTATTACACATTAAGTTTAATCTAAATTGTTCAGATATTAGATATAAATTGGAAGCATCATTGTAACTTTCTGTATAAGTATGTCCTTACAATTTAGGCCTGATAAATACATTTCCCCCACTATGTGCTATATGTTCAGGCAAACCCATTCCTGCTTCACACTCTATGTTCATGCCTCTACCCACAATTTTCCAGAGTCTGCCCTCCACTACAAGTCTTTACCCAGGTAATCATCACTTTCGTTTTACCTTTTAGTTAAATATTTCCTTACGGAGGCATAATCATAGTTAAGTAAATTCTGTTTTCTCTCCCAAAGTCCATTATGCTTTATCTGTGTAGTGCTTACTCAGATTTAACTATATGTATAATATGTGTTATTTATAGTTAGGCACCATGTCTCATTCATTATTCTGTGTCCAGTTTTTAGCATGCTGTTGGAAGATAGGAGTTATGTAATGATGACATGTTGAATGAATAGTTGAATATTATTACGGGCGATAACATAGGTTAAATATATAACTAAATGCTTTTTGGACTTGCCATTGATTCTATCTCTCTCAGACTTCCACGTGAATAATTTAAACAGCTTTATTACTGTGTATCTACTCACATTTGACCCATTAGAGTTAATTTTATTCTCAACAATCACAGCTATCTTTTTAACAAAGGAAGCCAAGTTAAGTCACTTTTCTCCAAAAACGTTCCATGGAGTGTAATTAAAAGATAATGTTCGACAAGGCCGTCCTCACATCGGTCACTGCGGGGTTATCAGAAATAGCTTCCTGCCACCTCTCTTCCCGATCACTGGTTCGTATCCCCTGGTGTCTTCACATTGTCTTCTGTCCACCAGTTATTCCTGCTATAGCACCAGTCAGGAGGTCCAGGCCAAGCTCAGAGAACCAATAGAAAAAAAATCAGTAATTCACATCAAGTAGGAATGAATTTCCCTCTCATGCAACAGATTGGGATGGGCAAAGAATCCTTCCAGCTTGCTAGCTAATTACTGTATCTGTCTTTGTTTACATTCTTAAGCCAGCCATCAGCACCATAGCATTCGACCATTTTCTGGAGGAAAAAACAAAACAAAACAAAAACTAGCTCTTTCCTTACGGGGCCTGACCTGCAGGTTGAACATATTTCCATTCATAGTTCATTGCGCATGTCACAGGCCAACCTTAAAAGCCTGGGAGAGCTCGTTGGTAGGTATGGGAACGTACATCCTACTTACGTTTAGAAGAAGAGATGGTATTTATTTATTAAAAGGAGGGAGAAAACACCTCACCGGAGGCACTAGCTGTCTTCCGTTAAAGTGTCTTCCATTCGTTATTTCCTTGGTTGGGTGCCAAATTTTAAAATGTTTCATTTCTAGATGCCATTCAGGTTTCAGTTAAAACCCGTTTACTCTCATACATTTACTTTAACAACTAAGTGGGTATGGTATCCATCATTCCCCTTCGTCATATATATTTTTTTCATAGCACTGATTTCTACCTGAAAATACCTTGTAGATATTAGCTTTCTTTACTATTGTACGTTTGAATATCCTGCTCTCTTACTGTTTCTCCTCAAAATGAATGCAGGGAAGCACTCGCTCTGAGAACAGGTTTGCCTATGCAATGCTCTGCGTCAGGAATGTTAGCACTTAGATGCCTGTTGCATAGTAAACTTTCCAAAAATCATGAGATGAATGAATTTAATGTTATGCTTTGGACACAGTTTTGTGACACAGTATGAAGAAAAGAGTAATTTTTCTCGTTTCTCTCGTCCTTCCATGAAGCAGAATGAATATCATGCCCTACTGGAGCTGGGGACCTGCCCCTGGGATGCGTGCCCTTGGTTGGTATTGAACCTGTGACCCTGCAGTCCACAGGCCGATGCACTGACAGCTGAGAATTCCGCCTAGGGCAGTGAGGTCCATTTTTAGAGACATGTTCATTTTTATACACACGCTGGAGGCCAGATGCCCGGAAACTAGTGCGAGAGCAGGCCTGCCTTCCGGGCGGCTGGCACCGCCTTCCCTCTGGCACCATTCTCTGAGGCCTTCGGGCACCCTGACCTGGGCTGCTTCCCTCCCCTGTTTCCTCAGGAGGGACGGCTGGCCTCATTAGCATATCCTTTTATTATTACAGATGTGGCACCATCAGTTTTAGTAAAGAGGTAGGATTCTCTCCACATGGTAGCTCACCTTGTTTTCTGTACATTGATCCTAAGTATGTAAGGAACTTCTCTGCCTAACTGTTTCTCCCAGAAAGTCACACGATTCCGTATGAGATGAATTTCTACCTGAGCTTAGGCATTGTGGTAAGTACGTGAGAAAAACACTGTTACACGTAGGGATGATGGCTACTGTCAAAACACCTGAGATGCGGGCTGTGGGTGCTTTGTATGAAATGCGGGTGACTTTTGGGGAGGTTATGAAGGAGGAACAAATGGAAACAGAAGAGCACGTGTAACTAGAGTGAGAACGCCCTGCTTACCGACCCGCAGATGCTCAAGAAGCAGTTGTTAATGGGCTTTCAGACATTTTCCTCCTCAAATTGATCCTAAAATATGATATTTTATCGCTACTGTTGGTGTGGTTCTAGTTAGCTTTTTTTTTTGTTTTTTGTTTTTTTTTTTTTTACAATTTTTGTTTGTGAAGGGCAAATTGCACATTAATTAATTTAATTTTTGTTGCCATTATCTCGAAATGATTGGATTTGGGATGACGGCATTATCAGATTCCCTTACATAAGACAATCTCATTAACGGCCCTGAGATGTCACTTTAGATCCATTTGGTAGCGGAGATACAGACATAAACTCATTACATGATGCACTCTCCCTTCTTAAATTGATGAGGTTTTCTCTGGCTGCTGTTTGAAAGCAATATGCCTATCATCCAGTGTATCTGGAAGGGGTGAAGAAAATAATTTTCAAAGAGGGAAAGTTTACGAAGAGAAGGGAAAAGGAAAGGAAAGATGGAGGGAAGAAAGCAGATACTGAAAAAGTAGGGTATGAATTATGCATTGGTTATATTTCACACTTAGATACTATTTACTAAAGGTTATAGAAGCACTTGTGTAGGCTTTTCCATAGATCTATTGATTATGATTCAATGCTATTAAATGATTTGAAGCTAGAAAAATATACTTGGCCATTTCTTCTCATTTCTTTTGAAACAAATTTTTTTTCCATAATTAGTACATTGTATTGAAGAGTTATATTTTAAGAAAATCTGAACTAAGCATATGGGGAAATGCATTAAATAGTTACATGTATACTCATTGAACATGTTAATGTACAAAGAATAATATCTCCCCTGCCAGTGAAATGATTTTCCTTTTGACCGAATGTATTGGGCTGACACAGGTTTCAGGTACACAGCTCTGCACACATCATGTGTGCACTGGAGTCTGTGCTCACCACCCCAAGCCAAGTCTTTGTCTGTCACCATTTATGTTTCAAAATCTGCCTTATACCTCAAAGGAAATTAAGATGAACTGTGCATCTCCTATTTGGATTTTGGATAAGGAATTAACAATACATTACATCTGCTGAATGCATTTGGTTAAAGGTAAGATCCAGCTGTGCCTCAATACCCTCGCTGAGTGAAATATTGGGTATAATTGGTGAGTGGGTATGAGGAAGGAGGGGAGGCCAGTGCTTAGGACACCAGGAAACAAAGCTTTTTTTTATTTTCTTTTTTCTTTTGGTTGATATTAGGCTGGGATTGATACGAGGAAGGTGACAGGAAACTTGTCTGATAGAGGATTCCACAGCCAATAGGCGGAGGATCTGTATTTCTTTCCTTGGGAGATTTTGTGGGGCTGAAAGCAACAACAGCAAGGAGAGGTTTTTATTGTATTGATGCCTAGGTATTGTTTGTAAAAAGCTAATAGCACCATCTCCCGTATACCTGAGCACGGAAGCTTGTGCCTCCTCCTCTCAGAGCTCCGATTCCGGTCCCCAGGGAAACCTCTGCAACCCGGGCATCTGTTCCTCTGGCATGCTTCACGGCACTCCTTGTGTGGCCGGTCCAGGTTTTTCTTCCTGTAAGGCAGCAGCTGTCTACTATGAGAGTGAGAGGAAGCCTTCTTAGTTAATGTCCTCTTACCAGTTCCCTCTCCTCACACCCTTCCTAGGCCTCTCGCAGCTCACTTTCCGATCCAGTTTTAGTGCTTACAGTTTGATGATTGTAAGGTGTCTTAAAAGCTCTGCCATCTTTGTGGTGCAGTGATGGCCAATTTGCATATTCCCTCTTTATTATATAGGATTTTCCAGAAACTTTCTGAAAAACAAATAAATGTAAACATTTTGAGACCTTGGAATTTTTAAATGGTTTTCATATCCTTTGAATTATATTTTGGTTAAAATGGATATTGATATTCTTGGTAATATAGGAAATTGATAATTTGTCCAAACTGTAGGTATTTTACTACTAGCTCCAAATATTCATTTGGATTGCTTTCCTCCCCTTTTTTTTCCTTTGTCGTATCAGTGTGCTTATAAAATATACATTAACTATGAACCATGATTTGGTTGCTGTGGAAGGACTTTAAATAGCAATGGCTTAAATTAAATAGCATAGACTACGGAATCTCAGAGGGAAGGTGGAGGCTGATGGTGATCAACCAAAGAACTTATATGCATGTATGCATAACTCTGGACACAGACAATAGCATGTTGGAAGCCTGGGGCAGGGGCAGGAG
The DNA here is from genome assembly GCA_004026805.1 of Lasiurus borealis. Taxonomy (NCBI): domain Eukaryota; kingdom Metazoa; phylum Chordata; class Mammalia; order Chiroptera; family Vespertilionidae; genus Lasiurus; species Lasiurus borealis. The sequence continues at coordinate 16,486 of PVJN01011837.1, forward strand.
TGTGCTGTGAGAGAAATAAAGGGGATATATGTAATACTCCCAGCCATAAAAATTTTTAAAAAAATATTTCTCTCTTCAGTTAACTATCTAAATATTATAGTAGGTGGCTTGAAATGTTAACTACAGTATTAGGGACCCATTTCATCTATTATTTGTCTTCCCTTTTCAACCATGGCCTCCATTTTTTTTTATTTATCACTAGTGGCCCAGTGTACAACATTCATGCACAGGCAGGGGGACCCCTCAGCCCAGACTGCACCCTCTCCAATCTGGGACCCGGCGAGGGATGTATGATTGCCAGTTTAGGTCCGATCCTGGTAGTTGGACATCCTTCTCACAATCTGGAATTGCTGGCTCCTAACTACTCAACTGCCTGCCTGCCTGCCTGATCACCCCTAACCACTCTGTCTTCTGGCCTGCTTCTCCCAACTGCCCCCTCTATCAGCCTGCTCACTCCAATTGTCCTCCCCTCCTGGCCTGATATTCCCTAACCACCTCTGCCTTGGCCCTGCGATCATGGCTTTGTCCAGAAGGACATTTAGAGGTCTCCCGATCTAATTAGAATATTATCCTTTTATTAGTAGAGATAGAAGGTGGGGACCAGCTGGTCTGCCCGGAAGAGGGCCCTGGATCAGAGTGAGGGTTCCCGCTGGGGGTGTGAATGGCCTGGGTGAGGGGCTGAGGGCCATTTGGGGGTGGTTTGCAGGCTGGCCAACCCCTTGGCTTTGTTAGGAAGGAAGTCTGGAAGGTCTCCCAGTCTAATTAGCATATTACCTTCTATTAGTATAGATGGCTAGTCTTGCTACTCGCACCCATGCTAATGAACCAATAGAGAAGATAAGATGGAAGGGTCCTTCACTTTAACAGCAGTTCCGAGAAGTCTCCATATGAATCATTTAATACCTCATGGACTAGAACATCGTGATGTGGTTCTTTTTGTTGTGATGCCGTTTTTTTTTTTTTTGCATAGCATTTATATATATTTTCAAGAAATCACTTTTCCTTTTTGCATTGCCTATGTTATAGATTTACTTAACATTTTTTAATCTAAAAATTCTATCTGTTTTTGCTTTTCTTGGGGATTTTTTGTTTATTTGTTTTTGTTGTTATGGACACATATTTGGTATTCTTTGGAAAACTATAATTAAAAGTGGACACTGAAGTGGCAGTTGGGTATACTTTCTGGATGGCTCTCACTTACAGAATAGAGAATTTAACAGTAGGGTGACTTTTAAGAGTGTTTCTCCATTGGAAAAATCTTGAAATGTCATTATCTTTAGGTGTACCGTTGGTCTGCCCACTGTCCCAAAAGGAACCTGGGAAACATGTTGATGAAGAAGCAGAGGGTTATTACTATGCAATATGCAGTCTCTGGCATTAATTAGCTGGGTCATTATTGCTCCCATGCCCTTGAAGATTATCTTCCTCTAAGAAGTCAGCTATTATTCACTTTCTACCTCTCAAAATGTGTTGACATTTCTGTACTTAGCACCTTTCCCATTCTTTCTGCCATTGTTGGATTATAATGTATATATTTTATTTATTGTTATAATAGTGGGATTTAAGGAGGGGACAGAAATGAAAACTTCCTTCTTTGCACGTGTGATACCACTTCCTTCTACTACAACTTGACCCTCTACTTCACTAGAAACATCCACAGCCTTGCTGACTGCTTTTAGCTTGCTCACACCCAGAGCTGTAACTTCAACAGTTCTGTTGTTTTCAGCCACTAAGTTGGTAATTTATTAGATCAGTAATAAAACAGTAATACAGCAAGTATATTTTAATGCAATCAGCCATGCTCAAGGCAGTATGTTTAATGCTTTTGTCCATAATTATGGCTTTACCATAAAAAATGTTTATCTTAACCATTTTAAATAGAGGTAATTTAAGAAAACACAAGTTGAGGAAAGCATTTCAGAAAGATCAAGCACATTCTCAGGATTCACTGTGACCATTTAATCAGCCGTTCACCTTAATTCTGTGTCTAGTGAAGTAGAGGGTGAGTTGTAGTAGGATTTTCTACAATCTGCAAAGAAAGAGACATCCGTTGGCTATCAGCTGTTAAGAGTGTACACATTTCCGGGGACATCCTGTATATCATACTGAGGCATTTACTACATATTCTGTGTGTCAAGAGGAAATACCTTAACTTTAGATTATTAAAACAATAAAGTGCCATATCAGTTTAAAGAGGTTAAGTACAAACCCTAAGAACGTATGAGTAATGAAGGGGAACGTAATTCTCCACTTACGTGCCCTTCCTTGACTTCTCTCAATGGGGGTGTCTCTGCTGATTTCTGAGAGATGGCAGATTAGGGAGAGACAATACGTAAGCGCAAGCTGGCTGATATTTTCCAAATTTAAATTTAAATAAAGTCATATAAGTTGCCATTCAGGCATTCTAATGCACCTTAAGCACTACATTTACTAATGAAACTGCAGAATGTTTACAATGACATGCTTGGAGAAAAATGATTCCTGATGAATGACGTGTATTTTCATGGGCATAGGAAACTCATAGGGGCAGAACGTAAAGGTAAGACATTTGCAAAAACATTAAATACTAGAGTTGTGGCATGTTTACTGAAGCTTTTTGAAAGGATTATCAGGAGAGAAAAAATTTTCTCATTAGTAAAGTGATAGATTTGAAGCCTTATAAACATCAATCATAAAAGTATACGTTTACACTGCTCCTGGATTTTTTCTATATTTTGGCAAAGATATATTTTTAAATAAACACCCCATACATATATGCATGAATACCCCATATATTTGTATGTATGTGTATATATGTGTTTATGCTTATATATATATTTGTATATATGTATGTTAATATGCATGAGAAAGTAGAGTCACTATCAGAGTCAACCAGTATGTTGATAGGTTTATTCCTACAGAATGTTTATATGATGGAAAAAATGACCAAATCTGTGATGCTTTTGATGATTATATTGAATTACCCTATACATACATATATTAACAGTCATCTATTCTCTCATGCATATACAGATATATTTTTAATGTATGTGAGTTTACCAATATTTAACAAGACATAAATAAAAACTTGGTATAATTTGATAGGTCTTAGAAAGTAATTTATGATATGCCATGCACAAATTATTCTAGCGGCAACCAGTAACTCATGTGGAACACAATCAGTTATTTATGAAATCTTACTTGGGCAAATTTCAGCCATTTTGAATATCACTGAGGTGCAACTGGCATAAAGACACAACTGTGCCTGTCACCTATATACTTACAACAGACACATTTTTTGTAATTACAAAGCTGCGTTGTCAAAAACTAAAATCTTGACGCTGGCAGCTATATGGTGGACTTAAAGGAGATAAAAAATACTCAAGCTTGTGTGTGAGTTATGATCAGTCTCTTCACCAGGCAGAGCCGTTAGAGACAAAAGAATAAACACAGTGGTCTCTTAAGCCCATCGTGCTTATAAGTTCAGGGTTCTGTGTACTCAGAATTTATTTCTCAATGACATAATCTTGCTCAAAACATCACCCAGAAACTCATTTGCTCTCACAAGAGACTTTTTAATTAACAGTCACATCTGTGCCATTACACTATATTTTTGCAGAGCTAGCAACAACTCAAACCATGTTATTAAATTAAGAAAAAATGTGTGTATCTCAAGGGACTTGTTTGGTGTTTCAAGAGCCAGAAGTAGTGATCTCTGTGCTGCCAGGGTCTGACCTTGATCACTTCAAGTTTTTTAACTATATTATTAGATATTTAATAGCATACTGTCTGGATCATCTTTCAAATTAAAGTGACATTACAATTTTAGCTATTTAAGTTATTAAATTTGTTCCAAGTAGACTTAAATTATCAGATTCGAAGAGACAATACAATGATAATTTAATATTTAAATGAAATATATGTTAAACTAAATAATTTTTATGGGGGCTTAAAAACTTTGAGATGCATTTTCTTGTTGCATTATCCCCATCTCATTTCTTTATACAAAGTCTTTATTTTAAAAAGTTATCACCTGCCACCCAGCCTGTGTTTCTCAGTGGTTGAATGTCAACCTGTGAACCGGGAAGTCATGGTTTGATTCTGACCGTGCCCAGGTTGCTGGCCCAATCCCCAGTGTGAGGCTTACAGGAGTCAGCCAATCAATGATCCTCTCTCATCACTGATGTTTCTCTCCCTCTCTCCCTCTTCCTTCCACTCTGAAATCAATAAAAATATATTTTTAAAATGCTATCACCTGCCCAATTATATGTAGGATTAATGAATATGATAGGATGAAATATGTCTGATATATTTACTTCATTCTTCAGAGTTGTCCTATTTCCTTGCTTTTCATCTTAAAATACTATTTTCTAATCATTCACTGGAAATGTTGACTAGACAATTTGCATTTAATTTTTTTCATCTTTAAATAAAAATTCAAGCACCAACCTATGAATTTACATATAATATTTGATAACAAAATGTTGAAATGAATGGAATATGAAATCTGGACTTAGTAAATCCTTCTTTTTTGAAATCTTTGCTAAGCTAATAGTTGTTATCTGCACATATAGTTTCAGAACTATAATCAGTTACATAGTGGGCATACTAATAATAGCTCTTACTAAGAAAAATGTACACAGTGCAAAAAGCCTTCAGTATTATTACATATATTTCAGATCCTTTAATGGAAACTTATTGAAGTTTTACTGAACTTTAAATCACATATAAATTAATTACAATTAATATTAGGGAATATTAAAGCAGAAGTTTTTTGAAAAGCTGTTTTTCATGAAGTTTTACTTAATACAATTAAATTATCCTTGGTATCACTGGAGGCCAAAAGAAGCTCATCTAATCCTGTAAAGATGAGACTTGTCCTATTTTAACTGAAATGTTTAAAATATGTCAGCTTCCTCTGTTCAGTTCATGATTTATATGAAAAATTCAGTGCAGCATCTATAGAAGTAATCTGTAATAATAAATAAAAAGTAGAGAAATAAGGAACTTCCTTTTAGATGCAGCTAGCATTACAGGTAGCTGAGAATGCCTGACGACTTCATGCATGAGAGACTCAGAAAGCTGAGACCATTAGTTGAGCATTTACAAAGCCGAGTGGAGCACGGGAGAGTTGCAGGAAGACTAAGGCAGTTCCGCTTTTCAGCGATGCCATTGGCCCAGCTTGGTGGCTTTTCAGGATGGGTTTAACGTCCTGGGTGGAAGAAATAGGGACAGTTACTGCAGGGTGAGTACTGGATTGGAATAGGAAGAATGTCCCAGGGAAAGGGAATCCTATATAATCAAAGGCTAATAGGCAAATTGACCAAATGGCCAAAGGACTGGCTGCTATGGTCACACTGACCGCTCAGCCAGAAGCCGGCTCACAGCGGCAAGTGCAGTGGCAGGGGGGGTGGGAGCCTCTCCCGCTTCTGCATCAGTGAGTGCAAAGGATGTCCGGCCGCTGGCTTAGGACACCCCCCCCCCCCGAGGGCCCCCGGACTGCGAGAGGGTGCAGGCTGGGCTGGGGACCCTCCTCCCCGGAGTGAACAAACTTCATGCACCGGGCCTCTAGTCTTATAATTAAGAATGTAATTGGAGTGATGACCTGCCTCATCTTGATTGACCAAGAAAGAGAGAAACAATTCATACAATAAAGGGGGTTTTATAGTTAGGAGACATGGTTATTTCAAAGACCTGGATGTAACCATAGGGCTGAGAAGCACATTGTGTGAAGTGATGTGTAAAAAGTACTTAGCAGTAAGTGGGGAGCAGGGCTGTGCCATTGATTGGCCACAAGCCATTTTAGGGGCTGCTGTGAGAGATGGAAGCCTTGTGAGTTGCCTTTAACATGCACTGAATTTCTCCTGGAGATAAACTTTCCACATCTCAGTGTCCCTGTGTAACAGAAAACAGGACTGTGGCTTATTAAAGTATCAGGACAATTAAACAGCGATTGATTAGTATAGCACTGATATTGTCCTGAAATATTTTCCATGTGTGAATTCAACTTTTAAAGTTACTTAATTCGTGTGTTTTTATTTTCTTCCCTCACTAACAAAGGGACCACCTACTACATAACCCTTTGTGTTTCATTGACCATTTTTGTATTTTTCAGAGGAAATAGAGCGTCTGTCTGGAACCCACTCTCTGCTGGATCTCTGCGGGTTTTGCTGAGTCAGTTTCCAAAGGCAAGTCGGTTTCAAACCTGCCGGTGCCTCGGCCACAAGCTGAGTGCACAAGCCGCCTGGCTTTCTGAGAGCTGTTTGCGGTCCATGTTCAACGACTGACATGTGCAGGCCCTTCTGCAGACCTTGTATGCTTTCCGCTCCCATCGCTGTGACCAGCAGGCAGAGGAGGACATGGCGCTCACGTTTTTCTCCAACTCTGCTGCTGTGTTGAGAGCAATCTATCCTAAAAAGAAAAAAAAAAAAAATCAGAGACTGCTCAGAAAATCTGTGTCAGTCATTTCAGGTCTAGTGGTGAACTTTCTACTTTCACGTAGCTTGCTCCAGTGTTGCTTTTTTTACTGTTACATTTTTCACGGAAATGATTTCTGTTTCTCACCTAGCAATCGTTATTGTCGGATTTCTCCACCATTAACCCTGAGAGGGTCTTGCTTGCTGCTCAGCGCAAGGGATGCAGATCCGTTAATTACAGAATCCATTCCACCCTCTGATCCTGGCATTGTTTTAACGTGGTGTGTCTTCCTGGAGAACTCACCACCCAGGTACGGGCAGATCGTCAGCCACGTCTGTGATGCCCCTTCTGTGAAAGCAAGACAAGACGGAAAATTCACCATTGAATGATCGCAGGCCTTTGACCTACTCCGTTGATCACTCCTCTAATGAGGATGTCATTGTCAAACTCTCTCAGTTTTGTTTCAAAACAGAGAGTGTTAGGGCAGCATGGGGTTCCGTTAACTCTTTCAGCTCCCGGGATCCCGTTGGAGTCAGGGCTTTCGTGTGCGGGAGCTGAGGAAGAGGAAACGTGTGCACTTTTGCTGTCTGGCATCGGATATTAATCACGTTTCCATGGTTAAGTTGCTCTTAAATGTTCTACACGGTTCTCCGTGGGTATCAAAGCGAAGCCTCTGAATGTGTCAGGATGGAGACCAGAGAGGAGCTCAGGCCCTGTGAAAACCAGATCATTATATTGACCCCTGCTCTGCGATCTTTCTCTCTCTGATATTCCCTTACACGACTGCACTGAGTGCTGAGCAGTAGGAGTATATAAATACATATCGGCTGTTTAATATCGTCAGTTGAATAGTAACAGACACATTAGAGCTTTCTGTGGCAAAGTATTTGGCTCAACAGGCAGCCAATTAGCACTATAAGACACAGAAATGTAACTTCACAAACAAGCTATTTGTGTGTTTCAGTATTAAATTAGTCTTCTTTTAATTTGGTGAAAGTAATGCTGATGATGAGATATAATGAGTGAACATGCATTTGCAAGCATATCCTTTTATCTCTAATTCATTTTAGTGTTCTTTGATTTCACATTGAAGGGGATTCATTAGGGAAAACCTAGTTATCAATAGACAAATTCTATGTGATAGAAAGAGCACCGTCCAAGGGACAGGAGCACATCAAACCATTTTAATTAAATAATGGAATGAAGGAGGCGTTTCAGAGGATGGTAATGGCTAAGCTTGACCAACTGGAAGAGCCATCTCTTCTCTCCCCTCTGACAGGTGTCAGTCTGTCCCATGTTTCCATGCCTCTGTGTCTATTTTGTTTATTAAGTTTAACTTGTTCATTAGATTTCACCTTTGGCAACTGTCTTTCTCTGACTGGCTTAACATAATAACTTCCGGGTCCATATAGACTGTCGCATAATGTAAGATTTTCTTCTTTTAATGGCTGTGTAGTATTCCATTTTGTAAATGCATCACAGCCTTTTTATCCCCACATATGCAGGTGGGCACTTGCGCACGTTCCAGATCTCGGCCACTGGAAATAATACCGCAGTGACCACAGGACTGTGTCTATTCCTCCAGATCAGAGCTTCGGGGTTCCGAGGCCACATTCCCAGGAGTGGAATCGCTGGTCATGTGGCAGTGACATTGGTTATTTTTTGAATAAACGCCGTGTTGTTTTCCATAGCGGCGGCACCAGTCTGCACTCCCACCACCAGTGCCTGAGCATTGGGAGCGCTGGTTTATTGATTTATTGATGGTAGTCATTCTGGCAGGAGTGAGTGGCTATCCCATTGTCATTCTAATCTCATCTCTCTAATGATTAGTGGCTTTGAACACTTTTTCATATATCTACTGCCTCTCTGTCCTCTTTGGAGAATTGTCTGTTCAGGTTCTTTTGCCCATTTTTAATTGTATTTTTGTCTTCCTTGTATTGTATTGTATAAGTCCTTTATTAATTTTGAGAATCAATCCCTTATCAGCTGTGTTATTAACAAATATGTCATCTCCTACAGTCGGTTCCATTTTCCTTTTGTTGGCGCTTTCTTTTGCTATCAAAATCTTTTGAGTTTGGTATAGTCCCATTTGTTTATTTTTTTCTTTTGTTTCCATTGCTATATGGGCAAAAATACTGCTACATGAGATATCTGAGATTTCACTGCCTGTTTTCTCCTAAGATGTATGTTATGTTGTGGTTTAGATTTAAGTCTTTTATTTAGTTTGAGTTTATTCTGTGTAAGCTGCCATTTGGTGGTATTTGATAGTCTCGATGACCTTTTATCCTTGAAATTCTTCACAGGCTCCGTTACGATCTTTATGTTGGCTCTGTCTAGCATTAGTTCTTACCTGCATTCAGAAACGCCCCAGGTAAAACCAATCGGCCATGCTCTATGACACAGAAATGTGAGCTCATTCCCCAGTCAGCTGTGCAGACACATCACTTCGAAACCATTTTCTGAGGTTAATGTTGACTGCCCTGCCCAGAGGCTTTGCCCAGCCTTATCCGAACACGCGGTAGGTTTTCTCCAATTCAGAGGCTCTCGTTGAAGGAAAACGCTTGCGGAAAAGAGTTCATCTTTCTTCTGGTTCAGTAGCCTGTGCCAGCCTCATTTTGAACATATCAGTGCGATCTTATTTGCTCTGATTGTACATGGGGGCCTCGTTTGATCTCTCCTAAGACGGCCCCCTTTCTTTTTATATTCATCATATTTTAGCAGGAGAGGGCAGTTCTGATGTATGGTCGCTCTTTTGTTTCTGCTTCTCTTGTTCAGCATGTGACTTGGAGATTCATCCACATTATGTTAAGATATAGTTTCAGATCATCATTCTCAGTGTTCACAGGGATGTCTACTAGAGCTCTCGCGCTCTAGTACAGTAGCCGTTAGCCAACATACAGTTATTAAGACTCACAATATGGCTAGTATCACTGTGAAACTAAATATTTCATTTTAACTTAGTTTAAATTTAACCACGTGGCTAATGGTTACCATAATGAACAACATATATATGCAAATATACAGCATAAAATTGGAATGCCACGGTTTAATCATCATTCTTCTATAGACTAACTTTTGGACAGTTGTGAGTTTATACCATTATGAATAGTGTTCTTATGCAAGGTTTTTTATATTTTTTGAGGTGAAAATGCTTCTACATTTCCACTGTGTACTTATGCAGAAGTTGTATTAAACTTGCAATTTTATAGACTATGTCAAATAATTTTTCAAATTGGTTGCACCAAATTACCCTCTTCACAGCATTGCATTTTGTTGTTATTACCCTATATTCCCATCAATTATATTGTCTGTCTCTTTCATTTTCACCAAGTTGGTAGGTGTACAATACAGCATTGAAGGTTTCAATTTCAATTTTTTATTAGTAAAGAAAAGGGAGCATCTTCTCATACATAATGACAATAGTGCTCCACCATCTGGTCTTTCCCCAAAACTCTCATAAGCCCTGTGTAACCATGGTAAAGTATCAGAAATTTCCCAATGAAATGATATTCTACCAAACATTGTCTCTAGGACTTCTCAAAACTGTGAAGTATTCAAAAAGCAAGAAAAGACTAAGCCTCTTTCACAGTACAGAGTGCTTATGCAACATGGCGACTTAAATGTAATGTGTTATATTGGATGGATTTTAAAACAGAACAAAAGTACACTAGGTAAGAAATAAGGATTTCTTAATAAAGTCTGCACTTTAGTTAATGGTGTATCCTATTGACTCATTGATTAAACAGACTATACTATGTAAAATGACAACAATAGAGAAATCTCAGTATAGGGCTATATGGGAATTCTGTGTTTTATCTTTGCCATTTTTATCTCAGTCTTCAATCATCCTAAAATGAAGAGCATGTTTAAAAAATAGACCTAGAACGCGTTTATAAAACTTCATTCCCACAATCTTGAGGTTCCCGCTCTTACATCTTAAAAAAACAAACACACAGAATGCATTAAAGTTTTGCTGATAAATATATTGATTTATCTCATGTAAAATAAAAATTGAAATTTTCATATCTACACCTGCTTAAAAGAATGAAATAAAAGTTTCTCAAAAAGCAGTGTGAAAGGTCACTGAGTCCTCAAAAGGTGCCTTTTGTGGACTCTGAAAGAGAGATTAGAAGGAACATTGATTGCTACACTGCCTCACTGCACGATACCCCGTGATTGACTCGCTGTGACAAATAGTAAATGAGATTTTTGTAAAAGACCACAGTGCCATAGTGACCGCTTTTCCTGTCCCAAGCATCATAGGGAACACAAGCCAATATATCTTCTCTTATTTTTTAGAAAGAAACATCACTTTTATTTTATCAACACGAGATTAATTTCAGCACAGCTAGCTCATCTCCATGAGCACACTTCCCTTCAGACATCGCCAAGGTCAGTGGAATGTTGACTTGTCTGGTGCACTTGTCCTGGATACAAGGCTTAAGCTTTTTTAAAGCAAATACAACTCACAATCTATCAAGTTTGTTTTTTAAAGTTCAAGCTGCTGATTTCTTTTTCCATCTCAGGCTTTCCATGCTCTGCTGGGTTTCTCTCCTTGTCATTTTCCTGGGCTGCTTTTTATATACGGAAGACCGGGCTCTCCCGCTGAAGATCGGTCAGTGAACACTGAAACAGAAGCAAAGGTCACTGGGTTCGGGTGGTAACAGCACAAGCCAGAGTGATGTTTACTTCAGTGGGAATCAGACTGCAGTGAAGAAATCAGTTTTCTGTGTTTGTCTGGATGGGTGAGAGATTTGGTAGCCTCTGTGTATATTTTTAAATGGGTGGCTTCAAGCAGTATAAAAAGTATAAAAGTGAAATATGATGATATGTACATCTAAAGACTATATTGAACTTAACATATTTTGCATCATCTGGCATTAAAGTGAATTTGTAAGCTTTACACATTTATCTTAACATATGCAGTACATTTGAAACTGCCTTTAAGTTTTCGGTGATTTGGGATTTATTTTGAAGAAGGTTCCATTGAAACCGTTGCTCTAATTACCCGGATTTTCACACACCCAGTTAAGTAAGAGATCTGCTCTTTGCATAGGAGTCCTGGTGTGTATTTCAAGAGGAATAGCAATCAGGTTCATTTGTGCTGGTTTGTTCATAAAGGAATACTTATTTTTGTGAAAAACTCATCTTCAGGACACAGACTTGTTTCTCACTGTACAATAGGCGTATTTTGCAGAGGGCCTTTGAAGAGGATGATCTGCTACAATAGGCGTATTTTGCAGAGGGCCTTTGAAGAGGATGATCTGCAGTAACATGTTTGTGAGATTCTGAAAGCGGTAATTTGAGAGATTGAAGGAAAATATTAGAGAGGCTACTCAGGGAGATAATTTGGCGCTCTCGTGTTTCCTTCAAAACATCCATTGTTCCTCTCCTTTCCTTTGGTAACAGAATCTTCATTTATTTGGGGAATCGATCCTCCTCACGCCGCTGTGCTCCACAAGTGACGCCTTGGATTTACAAAGCAGCGCGCTAGAATACGGAGGCAGGCTAGTGTCTGCCGGCGCCGGGACATGGTTTTTAGCTGAGAAAGGGCATCGGGCCACCAGAACTGTGCACGTTGATTTATTGTAATGAGATGAAAGGGACTTGGAAAAGATGACACATATATTTTAAGGTTATTGAAGGGGCGACACGTTCAAGCCTAGATCTGGTGGCCTTTGTGCTCCCCTGTTGTGACATCTTGAAGAAGATGGGATTCACACATACGTGGGCAGAGCCAGTGTTCAGACAGATGTATTCCTAAGGAATATTTTCCTTCAGGAAATTGTTGGATCACTTTATACGATTTTGCTTAAAACTATTAATAGGTTGATCTTTTCCATTAGATTTTGATTTGAGTGCCTGTCACTTTCATTGAAAAATAACTGGCACACATGGGAAAGCTTGCACACAGCTCCTTCCTGACCTGTAGTCCTTTTTGCTTTCTGACTAACATGGCAGTTTGCACACAAATTAGTGGAAAAGGGGTCCGCCATGCTTATGAGTAAAATGATAACACAAAGCGTCTCACTGCAGAGACAGGCGCCTTGAGCGCTTCTTTCTCTTGTTGACAGTGTCTTTTTCTTTATGGATTAAGTTATCACATCATTGACCTGACTGCCCATCGCCCTCCCCCCCCCCCACACACACATGTGAGCTCTTTATGAAGCTGCAGCTGCTAGAATAGTCAACTGCAGAATATGGTTCAGTAACATGATCACACTTTTTGACAACAGAAACTTGGAAAAATCTCGAATAGTATCTTTTCATTGGTTTTTGTTTAAGAAAGACCCACCTCTATAGTTTATAGTCTCCTTTGAATGAGTTTGTATTGGAAAACACTGTTGGTCTTTGTTGGAATATAATTAAGAAATCAAAATGTAAACCTGCCAAGTCAATAAAATCCAAATGATCAGAACTGAGGAATTTGGGCATAATCGGCATTAAGTCCTATTTGTCATTCAGTGGAATTATAACCCATTATTTTGATGTTTTACTGTCACACCTTTGATTTACTTTTTTTATTGTTGTTGTTAACTCTCAGCCAAGGACGTTTTCCCATTGATTTTTAGGGAGAGTGGGAGGGAGGGGGAGAAACAAACAAACAAAATGATGTTAGAGAGACACTTCATCAATCGGTTGCCTCTTGCATGCACCCTGAGCAGGACCTGCAACCTGGGCACATGCCTTTGGTGGGAATTGAACCCAGGCCCTTCAGTTGGCCGGCTGACGCTCTATCCATTGAGTAAATCAGCTAAAGCTAATGTTACACTTTTATGTCAGAGATTCTTTATCTCCGTTCACCTGGAATCCTTGAGAATTTCACAATTGGAAAGCAGCATTAACTAAAGAATAATTAAGCTTCATTAAAATGTATGATTCTTTCTCCTCTCATCTAAGGAAGAGAATATTGGAATCAGTTTTGGTCGATAAAATGCCAATCTGCTACAGACATCAGACTCAGAGTTTTGAAATCCCGGCCCTTTTGCTTTGTGGAATATTCCGAGGAGTGACCTGATTGCACGAGGTCTGTAAGCTTCGTGGTGCTGGAAACAGGTGTCCCGGCTCGTTTGAAATCAGAATTAAGGATATGCCAACCTGTCACGACTCCTGTGCACAGAGTGTGCCATAGCCCCTCACACCCCTTTGAGTTCCTATCAGTCTTTGGAAAATAACGTTTTTCCTCGGAATGAGCTGTCTCCGTCAATTTACATAGTGGCTGTACAATTGGAACTCATCCAAATGTTCAGCAAGCCGTTTGCCTCGCTATGTCACAAACCGAGTGACTTACACATACGTGTTTGTTTTCATACTGTTTTAACACAAATACAATCCTAGCTCCGCAAAGATTGCAGTAATCATCGAAGATATTTTTATTCAAATATATACATGTAGTTCTATTTTTCTGTGTTGGCATTTCTGATTCACTTTTTAATGATCATCCAAAAGCCTTCTGTTTTAATTTGTGTATTTTGAGTCTGCAGTTCTTCAGCTCTGGTCATCAGAGACCGCCAACCTGCAAACATCTCTGTGATGGCCGGTTTCGGTTCACGTTATAAAAGTGTAAGACACCAGATACTATATGTAAACATGGTGTTCAGTGTAAAATATTTGTGAAACACACACCTCAATAAAAAGCGTTCTTCTCCTTTTGGCACATTTGTCCCCCTGGCCTGTCCTAATAATGCCATGGTTGGAATGGTTTTATACCGTCACTGTCCCTGAGTGCCACACCGCCCTCTGCATGGGAACAAAAATGCAAAGTCAGCTGCAGTGTTTCCTGGAGGAAGACATCCATTGCCCCCTTCTTCTTAGCTTTTATTCCCATTTTATTCCAGATTCCTAACATGAGCTCTCATTTCCAGGAGAAAAATAGGTGATCAACCACAGAGATTTAAATTCATATAACGTATCAATTTCAATTGTTTTAATAAGAAAACTTAATTAAAAGAAACTCGCTGAAAGTCTGCGTCAGACCTATTTGCAGAAGATGATCACAGATGAAATGAAGGAAACACAGCAGGACAGACATTGTGCAGTTTGTGGAATGTTGAGTACCTGACACCTGGGCGGTGCTGTTGATGGGAAAGAAAGTCCTGGTCAGACACTGACTTCTAACTAAGCCCTAGATCTCAGTCTCATTACATCTGCTGTGTGGCCTGAGCTCAGAGGCATTTACCTCTGTGTGTGTGTCAGCCACTTCACCAGAAAATGGGGCTGAAACACTAACCTGCCTCTGGCAAGGAGAGGCTCTAGAGCAGCGGTTCTCAACCTGTGGGCCGCGACCCCTTTGGGGGTCGAACAACACTTTCATAGGGGTCGCCTAAGACCATTGGAAAACACAGATATGATTCATAATAGTTGCAAAATGACCGTGATGAAGTAGCAACAAAAATAATTTTATGGTTGGGGGTCACCACAACATGAAGAACTGTATTAAAGGGTCGGGCATTAGAAAGGTTGAGAACCACTGTCTAGAGGTACACAGGGTAGCAGTGCACAAGTGTGCAAGGTATTGGAAGTATCACAATGGAGTAGAGAAATCACCTGTGATGATGATGCTGGGAAAAGCAAATGAATTTCACCTACATGTAAGGTACAACTTACCTTCGCCTACATGATGTCAGAAATATCTATCTGCTGGCTCACTTTCTTCTATCTCCAGAGAGAACCTGCAACTTAAGTCATTGATGTGGCCCTTTGTTGCATCTCTTCTGCTTGTATTCTGCCCCAGGATCTGCATTCTCACGTGAACAAATTCTTCCAGCTGCGCCATTTACAATTATTTCATGTGTTCCCTGTACTTCACCGTTATTTACTTCCCTGTCAATCACAGGCGGTGTATCTCCCACGCCCTCACTGAGTCAGGAACTGGTGTTATGGGGCATCTTATTTATACCATGTCACCCTCATTGGCAAGTTAGTGACCTGCCAGTGCTACAAAAACCTCTTCTTCAGAAGCTTTTCCTCCTAGTTCAGTACAGCTCCACACTCTCCATGCCCAGGAGGCGTTCTGCAGCTCCAGGACCTGTTCGCACTCTTTGTATGTGGATGCCTGGCCATCTCTCAGCGACTTCTCATTTCTTCCTGGCGACTTCTTTCTCTTCTGAGTTTTGTTCAACATGTTCTTTAATCTTTAAAGAGCATTGCATTTTATCATTACAAGGTGTTATTCATCTACAAGGACAATCAACCCTATCACCACATCACCCTGAGCTGTGCATTCCTTCTGGAATTTTAAACTCATGGTCATACCAACCAACCTGGTCAAGGCCAGTTCTGTATTGATAATTGGCATTAATGGTCCTTCTGTTTCATTATTAGCTTAAGTATCCTGTATAATAAAAGCCTAATATGCAAATCAACCTATCTGCTGAACAACCTGTGGAATGACCAGTGGTTATGATACCCACTGACCACCAGAGGGCAGACACTTAAAGCAGGAGCTGCCCCCAAGCCAGCCAAGGCAGGTTCCAACAGACCCCCCGCCCCTACACCCAGCACCCTGCCAGTTGCCTTACAGATCAGCCCTAATCACCAGCCAGACCTAGCGACCCTACCCATGTGTGGATTTCTGGCATCAGGCCTCTCGTATAACCATAAGCCACCACCCTGTTTTATCACGTCTTTGGTAGCATCATGGTTGTTTGTATTCTGCTTTAACTCTTCGGGGTGCACCGCTGTCTGTCCTCAACAGCGCCCTAGTTCAATAACTTCAGGGATCTGACATCCACATGCTCACTCCAAGTAATATTTTCAGGAAAAAGACAGAATTACCTCATATGAAAGCAACATTTGAAATTTTCTGTGCATGTGCATTACCTGAGAGCTGTTAAATATCCGCTTTAAATCTCCACTAGCAGAAATGTGATCTGAACTAGCCTAGGAATGCTTACATAATTAGCACACATGCTAATTCCGATTCCAGGAGTCCACCGACCACATTTCAGGAACTTTATGCCAAAGAATAGGTGATTGATTATCGCATGAGCTATTTCCCCATCCATAAGCATTTTTATTTCACTGTGTTATTCTAAGCGAGGGGACTTAGTCATTTATTAATGGACTTAGAACATGAAAAATGAGGAAGAATTTTTTTTTCTTGAGAAACTTTTGAATTATATTTTATTTACGCTTTTATATTATTATATTATTTCTACTGTGGTAGGTAGCCCCTCTTCTCCATCAGAGATACATTCTCGATTCCCAGCGGAGCCCTGCAACAACAGATAGTACTGACCCTACATATACTATGTGTTTTTTTAATACACATGTACCTATGATAAAGTTTAATTTGTAAATTAGGCACTGTAGGAGATTAAAAACATAACTACTAATAAAATAGAACAATTATGAAAATATCTTGTAATAAAAGTTACATGAATGTCCCTCAGAATATCTTATATATTGTACTTACCCTTCTCCTTTCGGTGACCATGTGAGATGACAAAAATGCCAAACCCATACCTGAGTCGGTCTGAGCATCCCTTACTTGGAATAAAAGACTTGGTAATAATTTCCAAACATCCCTTATGAAATCTTCCTATGATCCCAGTGCTTTCTGGTGCAACATGTCACCATCCATCAGACATGTTTTCTGTTCATGTCTTCACCCACTTATGCAGCCTTTTCCATGTTAAGTAAGCATTTCTCATGCACTGTGGCCAGAACATTTTCAGTTTGAGGTGCCACAGCAAAGCTAACATGGATTTATTTTTCTTCAAAATTTCACAGAAAGAAGGTTCATTCTCAGTGTAGATCTTAGCAAACTCAGCATATTATTGCTTTTCTTTTATTATTAAGACAAGAACTTACATCTTTTCATGGAAAGAAAGCACTTTCTGACTTCTTGTGGCATATTCAAATCGCCAGCATCACTGCTCTTGAGCTTGGGGACCGTTATTCAATAAAACAAGGGTTACTTGAACACACACTTGGTGATGCCACCACCGTTGATATGATGATGGAGGTGGCTACTAAGTGATGAATGGTTGGGTAGTCTGTACAGGGTGGACACTCTAGGCGGATGGGTTATTCATGTCCTGGGTGGGATGCAGTAGGAGGGTCCAGATTCCATCATGCTATTTAGACTGTTGCTCAATTGAAAATGGGAGTTGTTTCTGTCTGGAATTTTTAAATTTAATACTTTTGAACCATACTTGAGTTGATAACAGGTCACTAAAGCCACAGAAATTAAAATTGCAGATAAGGAGGGGAAAGGAGGCTACTGTATAATGCAGTATTGCCTGCAAAATTATTTTCAATAAAAGTAGTTACTTGACTTACTGGTATAAAAAAACAAAACAGGTCACAAGCAAGTTTTGAAAATGACATACTCATTACAGGCACAGGTTTCTAGAGCCACATGTCAGCTGCTCAGATGCTCAGAGACTTAGGGTGTCTGTATTCCAGTTAACAAATCTATAAAATTATTGGGGAAAAATAGCCAGTGTTTTATGAAGTTATTGTACAGTTGAAATGAGTCAAAACACCTAAAGCATTCAGAATAGTGCATCATATTTCATATGTGCTTGCTAGCTACTGAGGTATACCTTTTTTGGTGATTCAGTCCATTATTAACACATTTTCTTTTTCAGTAAAATAGAAAAGAAACATGATGATATCTTTGTGCTACTTAACACAATAAAGGTTTCAAAAAATGTTCTTTGTAAACCTTTTAATGGAGTTGTCCTTTGATGTTCATAAAAAAAGCCATCCATATTATTTTCACAATCCCCAGGGAATATGTAGAAATAGAACAAAAACATACTGTTGGGATATAAACATTCTGAAATTCACAACATACACTTAGATTGACAAAGTCTTCTAAGAAATGAATCATGTAGTAGATGTACACAGAATTAGATATCCCATTAAATCCCTGCTATGCTTTAATGGCTTCAAAAGTTTAAAGATGTTGTATATAATTAGGGAATTTTGATGTATTATGGCTTAATTCCATTCAATCATTTTACTGTAAAGCTAAACTTTTGTCAAATCATATCATTTCCATTGTTCATTTTACCTATATTGATCGCTCCTTGACTACTTGATTCATGTAGTGTGTGTGTGTGTGTGTGTGTGTGTGTGTGTAAATTAGTCACTGTAGGAGATTAAAAACATGGAGATTAAAAATCTCCATTTGGTCATCCGCTTTAACAGTACCATTTAATCCTGATGTTTTATAGTCCTTGGTTTCATTTGATTGAAAAACCGAATAGCCCACGTGGACCATTTCAGCTTTCTGGTCACTGCTCTGTCGGGTACCATCCCTGGGGCTCCTCTGTCTCCTTTATTTTGTTTCTGGCAGCTTCGTCTAAATTGGAGTGTTCCTATTCTCATCCGCTCATTCCTTTACTGTCATAACAGTCCCATTTTGTATTGGAAATTGGTCTTCTCTGAGGCTTAAATATTGTTTTATGTTCTTTATGGTTTCTATATTCTAAATGAAAACTAAGATTTATGATGCCCTAGAGAGACCACTCGGTTTCAGTTCTTCAGAGAAAAATGGTGCATTAAAGACAGTGCTGGTAACCCTGCAGTATATCAGAACACTTTATGAAATATTAACTAGGCTGAAACAAGAGATAACAGCATGCTTAGTTACGGAGCTGAAAATTATTATATGACTTAATGTATTGTGATACATATTCACATATTTTAAAATCCCTTTCTCTTTTCTAAGGCACTGTTAGTCTTCAGGCCTCTCTTAGAACTAACTTCTTCCCTCACATCAGTTCCTGAAAGTGTTCTGTGTGTCACCACCCAGAGTACTAAATGACCTCCGGGGAATTCATCTATTGTCTCGTGGAAGATGGCCCTGTCTTTGAGGATAAATTTGAGACATTACTGCATTCCACGGGAGGCCGTATAAATTGCATCTCTAGCCAAAGCACAAACAACCATTATTTGTGAGGTTTATCTGCAGTGGATTATTTATGTTAGTTTTCTAAATTCTAATTGGAATATTTCATGAAAAGCTCCCAAGAAGTCTTTCTATTTGAGGTGGAGGCATAAATATTCTCATTGTAATCACTTTATGTAATCCAGGCCCCATTTCCTTGTTGTCTTCATTCTTTTAATACTGAAAGCTGCTGGCGTGAGGGTCAAGTAGGGCCAGCCTTGGGCAGTACCGTTTAGAAGAAGAATTGGTTTGGAGACATTATAATTATTCTTCCCAAGCCGGAATGATCTCACAGAACTTCTTTTGCAAAGGCCGTTAATGACCTTCATGTCTATAATGAAATTGTTTTCATTTCTAAGCCTCACTTTATATCACAATCATTGTATTTAATTAATTGGATCCTCCTTGGACAAACTGTTGCTTAACTTCTGACACCACTTTCCTGCTGGTGATCGCCTATCAGAAGCATGTCTTTATGTTCGCTGGTAACGTTTTGATTTAGTGGAGTTACTCACCGCTTTATTTACTTAGTTAAAGAACTTACCACCCTGTGCCAACATAAAGAATCTTCTATCACCTAACAGACCACTGTGGTCTCATTCTTGTAAGTCTTGTATGTGGGACAGACATGTGTGCCTAGTATGGCCTTGACCCTGAGAGATGGTGTACTTGGTGGCTCCCTGGGAAAGGTTTTCGTTGCCAATTCAAATACTTGTATAAAGAGAAACACCCCTCTCTCTGCTGGAAACCATCCTGTCTTCACGCAGCGCTTAGAGTTACTGATGGCACCTCATGTCCATGAAAAAAGGCAGCATCAATAGTTGTACATGTCAGAACAGAAATAACTTAGTTCTTTTTAAAAAAAAAAAATATATTTTATTGATTTTTTTACAGAGAGGAAGGGATAGGGATAGAAAGTCAGAAACATCAATGAGAGACATTGATCAGCCGCCTCCTGCACACCCCTACTGGAGATGTGCCTGCAACCAAGAACCAAGGTACATGCCCCTGACCAGAATCGAACCCCGGACCTTTCGGTCCACAGGCCAACACTCTATCCACTGAGCCAAACTAAGGCAAACTTAGTTTTTCGATGGCATTGCTCAGTAACCGAACCAGCAAACCCTCTAATGCTCCCGTCTGATTAGTATCTCACTAGAGACCTGGTGCACAGAGTTTGTGCACAGGCTGGGAGGCTCCTCTCAGCTCAGCCTGCACCCTCTCCAATTCAGGGCCCCTTGGGTGATGTCCGATTGCTAGTTTAGGCCCAAACCCCAGGATCACCCCTCACTGCCTCTGCATGCCAGCCTGATCACTCCTAACTGCCGCCCCTCCCCTGCTTGCCTGGTCACCCCTAACTTCCCCCCGCTACCAGCTAGGTCACCCTCAACTGCCCTTCCCCTGCTGGCCTGGTCACCCCCAACTTCCCTCCTCTGCCTGCCTGGTTGTCCATAACTATCCCCTCTGCCAGTCTAATTGTCCCCAATTGCCATCTCTGCTGGCCAACCTCCCTCTCCCCCCAGCTGCCCTCCTCTGTCAGCGTAATTGCTCCCAGTTGCCACCCCTGCTGCCTGGTCCCCCCTAACTGCCCTCTTCCTCGCCAGCCTGGTCACCTCATACTGTCCCCCTCCCCCGCCAGCCTGGTTACCCCTCATGACACCCCCATTGGCCTGGTCCCCCCACACAGGCTGCTGTTCAGTTGTTTGGCTGTCCCTCAGGGACCCCCCTGCTGGCCTCATGGCCCCATGCAACCTGTTGTTCAGTTGTTTAGTCATCCATTCCTCACGCCCCCTGCTGGCCTGGTTGTAGGAAGCCATCTTGTGAGAGTGTAAGGGTCAATTTGCATATTATCTCTTTATTATAAAGGATTATATAGGGTTATTTGACCCACCTCAAATTCTGATATATCAGTGGAAGACATTGTGACGTCTGCCTGGATTTGGGACTCACCATTTTTGATGGAGAATCAGAGAACACACTTAGGGATGTTCCATGTCTGCAATCCCAGTGCCCCCTTTGAGCTGTGAGGGCTCTAATTACTGTCTGCACCTATGCAGCGTCAGGGAACACCAGCAGTTGCCTTTATCTAGAATTACACTTTTTTCTTGATGTACTTTCTGAAAAACTTTATTTTTTAGTCTGTTTTTATTCATTTTTAGAGAGAGAGGAAGGGAGATGGGCAGAGAGATAGAACCATCATCAATACCTTCTGCACGCCCCCTATTGGGGAATTGAGCCTGCAATCTTGGCATGTGCTCTGACCAGGAATCGAACTGCAGACCTCTTGATTCCTAGGTCCATGCTCAACCACTGAGTCACACTGGCCAGGCTATTTTGAAGGAGTTTAGAAATAATATGTATGTAATTTCAAAGCAGTGGACATTTGACATAGAGAAGATTACAAGTCCCATTGCTATCAAGTACAAAATCGTAGAAATAACTGAGGGAGGAAGATGAATAGCAGGTTATATTCAGAGAGTGTTTAGGGCTGAGAGAAAAGAAACATGCTTTCATATTGTCATGGGAGAAAACAAATGAATTAAAAATTATACAGTGCTGAGGTATAAAAAACACACATTTTGATTAAAATACAAAATTAAATAGTATGAGATGAATCAAGGGGTCAAGGGGTATCTTAAGAAACATGAACTGAGTACTGAAGGATGAAAGCTAAGTAATGTATAAAGAGAAAAGAAGTAGTTCAGAGTTTGGCAGAAGAGTCCTTAAATTAACAAAATCATGAGGAAAAGATAAGAATGTAATATAATCCCTCTTTCATTCCTGATATTTGAATAAAGGTAAAGACTTAGAGAGGGGGCGAGAGTGTACTAAACTCACAGCATTCAGGAGGCAGGCACTAGTTGATCATATAGGATGGTCGAAGTCATATGAAGGATTTGCCCTCAACCGCGATATAATTTGCAAATTATTGAGGAATGTTAAGGAAGTAGCCAGATCAGTATTGCTACTCAATCCCCAGTAGGGGCTGTGCAGGAGGCAGCTGATCAGTGATTCTCTCTCATCATTGGTGTTTCTATGGCTCTTCCCCTCTTGCTTCCTCACTGAAATGAATAGAAATACATTTAAAATTTTTTTGAAATAAATGAAATCACAGAGTGGATATTCTCTAACACAATGGAATCAATTGAAATGAGTAACAACCTACAGGAAAAAAAAAACCAAAATAGGAGGAAATTAAAACAATATATTTCTAAATTATTCATGGGTCTAAGAAGTCTGAAACTAAATTTTATACTCAAACATGTATAAGAAATTGAAAATTTTACATATCAAAATAAACAGGAGGTAATTAAAGCAGTGTTTATAGGGAAATTCATAGCATTAAATGCTTACATAAGAAATGAGGAAAAGACTCAAATCAATAATTTAAGCACTCTCTTAATTACTTTAGAAAAGAAAAACACAATAACTCTAAACTAAGCACAAGGAAGAAATAATAAAGACCACAGCAGGAATCAATGAAATTGAAGATATGAAGAGAACATGAAATTGAAATCTGGTTTCTCAAAAAAAAAAAAAAATCAATAAAATTGATAAGTCTCTGGGAAGTCTGGCAAAAATAAAAAATATAGAAGACACAAATTACTAATATCAGGAATGAAACAGGGATTATTATTTATATCCTATAGCTATTAAAATAATAAAGGATTGTTACTGCCATTTGTCTCTGAGAAATGGAAATTATATTAATACAAAAACTCGAATACAAATATTCAGAGCAGTTATGATTATAATATCCCACACTGAAAATATATCAGATGTCATTTAATAAATAAATGGTGAACCGATTCACACTTCCCATGAACTAACTACCAAACAATAAAATGGAGCAACTTGCTGGCACATCCAACCACTGGATTAATCTGAAAGGAAAACAAAATCCAATTACAACATTTCAGCTAGGGAGGGCAGCTCAGCAGTTGCCAGGGCTTCGGGCACGGGGGGAGTAAGGAAACCAGAGATATGGGTGCAGTTATGAAAGGCACCACGGGAAGACTGCTGGTGGGAATGCAGACTGCTGCAGCCGCTGTGGAGAGCAGTGTGGAGGGTCCTCATAAAACTATAATGGAACTGCCATTTGACCCAGTGATCCCACTTCTAGGAATATATCCCAAAGAATCAGAAACACCAGTCAGAAAGGACATGTGCACCCTATGTTCTAGCTAAGATTTGGAAACAGCCTAAGTACCCATCAGCAGATGCGTGGATTAAAAAGCTGCGGTACATCTACACCATGGAACACTACACCGCTGAGCAAAAGAAGGAACTTTGACTATTTGCAAAGGCATGGGTGGAACTGGAGAGCATTATGCTAAGTGAAATAAGCCAGTCTGAAAAAGCTAAGTATCACATGATCTCACTCATCTGTGGAATATAATGAACAACATGAACTGGAGAACAAAAATAGATCTAGAAACAGAAAAGCATTGAACAGACCATCCAACCTCAGAGGGAAGGCATGGGACAGAGGAAGGGGATAATAGATTAACCAAAGGTCTTGTATGCATGAAATAAGCATAACCATAGGGCACACATGTAGGGGCCAGGCAAAAGTGCTGGGGGGAGGGGGAGTGGCCAGGAAGAGGGCAGTGGGGGGAAAAGGAGACATGTGATATTATCAATAATAAATCTAAATTTTAAAAAAGGCCCCCATTACGAAGCCTTGTGGTGGTGTAGCTCTTCTGTATCTTGGCTAATGGAACGAGACTCCATGAAAGAGGGTGCTCTTGGTCCATATTTAGGGTTTAATTGTAGTCATAGTGATATTTACCTTCTTTTACCTCATCTTTATATGGGATTTTATGTCGGTTTAGTTTCTCTCATAGTAACAAGAGAGGTGTAGCATTCAGATACATCACATTCACCTTGCTGGGGTGGCTCCGTGGTTGAGCATCCACCATTAGTGGTTTGATTTCCTCTCAGGGTACATTCCTTGGTTGCAGGCTCAATCCCTAGTAGGCAGCCAATAGATGATTCTCTCTCATCAGTGTTTCTATCTCTCTCTCCCTCTTCTTCCTCTCTCTTTTCTCTTAAAACAATAAAAAGATATTTAAGCAAATATATATCACATTGAAAAACAAAGGTGCCCAGAGGAAACAGATCATCATATTTGTATATGCTTGTAGACCTTTTTTGAATAATAATAATAATAATAAACCTTTTCCTAGGAATTCACCCATACCTATTCCGGCTTACTTCATGATCATCTGGCTTCCGTTAATCCCGCACTCTCATTTTCCCCTCTGTGTGTGTATGTGTGTGCGCGCTCAAAGTCTCAAGCAGTTACCGGTAATCAAAATCAAATCACCAGAATGACAGAAGTGAAGTTAGACTAATCCAACCTTCTCTCTCTCCAAGTTGTGCAGGCAATCTGATCAGAATGCCTGAAGTGTGGGCTGTACTTTCTCAGTCTTCCAGGCCGCCTCCCGTTCACCAGGCCCAGTGAGTACAAGGTCATTACCATAGTGGAACCCTGTGCCCTCTGGGGACAAGCCGTAGTCTTACGTGGTGGGCTGAATCCGGAATTTCTAGGTGTTCTCTCTTCTTGGAGATGTGAGGAAGAGGTCTTTGCTTCATCACTTCTGGGGGATAAATGAACCATTTTAGCATAATTTAGGCCACAGCAAAGCCCTTTATTCAAGTGACTTGTTTGGTCACTTTTTTTTTTTCAAGTCTCAACTTTAAAGACTCTGATTAATGTTAAACATTTTATTGTTCTAATACTTTTTGAAGGTAAAATTGTCCCTTAACCCACCTACTTTCAGTTTAGAAAAATACTTCTGGAAGCTTCAGTAATTCTGTTCCGATATTAAGGACACCCCTAGAATAACAGATTTCTCTTGTAGGTGACATTTCTCTTAGTCTCTTACTCTCTTCCCCTGTGGCTGCAGACTGGGTGCATTAGCTCACAAAAGCCATTTCTTCTTTTTATTCTGTTAATAGAGACTGCAGCCTTAAGACTGCCTTCCAGTTAGGATCAGTCAGTCATGTGACCTCACTCTTCTAATGTGTCCCTGGTGAAGCTCTTACCCAACCTGACGGCAGGACAGGTTGTGTCGGCTCATGAAATACTGTTCTTCGTATCTGTTCCTTTGTTGTTCTCTGTCCTTTCACTGCGGTCATATATTTGATGCCAAGAGATACAGTAGCCATATTACTCTACCGAGAAGAAAGCTTCATCTTAAGAATAGTGAGAGAAGAAGTCAGAGTTGCCTGGAGAAGTGATGACTGCCCTGGGTTGCTTAGAAACCATATTAAATGGAAAAATAAGCATTGGTTTTATTAGACCATCATGACTGGATTAGCTTATAGTGTACACACAACGCATTGGTATGAACTGCAAATGAAGAGGATGAGTGTTTCAGTATGTCAGTTACATGGATTTAGTGATTCTTCGTTGTTTATTAAATCACTAGAGGTCCGGTGCGTGAATTTGTACCCAGCTGGGATCCCTTGGCCTCGCTGGCAATTGGGACCTATTGGGTCTTCTTGCCCAGTCCCCATCTGGACCGGTCAGGGCCTGCTGGCCAGGAGGAGGGGCTGGGGGGTTTGCTGGCCACGAAAGGTTGGCCGTGGGAACACACTCACCACCAGGGAGCAGCTCCTGCACTTGAGCATCTTCCCTCTGGTGATCAGCATGCATCGTAGCAACAGATTGTTCAGTTGTTCGGTCATTCGGTCGCTTAGGCTTTTATATATATAGGTGAACCCGCTATCTGAAACTTCCCTCAGAATGGCGATGATAATGACCGTGGCAACAGTGAAAATGACAGCCAAGAAGGCTGTGACAACTACAACATAGAGTAAATTACTGAGTGCTCTCTTTGTATCATGCATTGTTCTATTTTAAAGAGGATGAAACTGAGCTTTCAGTTACATTATTCGCTCAAAATATGAAATAGGGGGAGTGGCAGAGACAGAATTCCATCTGGTCTTTTTGACTACAGAGCTGGATGCCATCCCTGCTAATCCTAACAGCTCTGTGATTAGACGAAAGCATGCGTATGCTAATCTCTCTCATAGTAACACTGTTGAGCATTTTTGTTTTTTTCCCTGCAGCCTTCCTTTTATGTATGAAGATAGTTTCCTCCACGCGTCAGGCTGCCTCTGGGATATTTAGAAATTCTCTGAGTCTTCACAGAGACTCAATACTGTGAAAAATATGGAAATATCGTATAATTCATGTCTCTGAGAAGGGAGACTTGCTTTACCAAGCATAGAAATAGGAATACAGAAAAAAAAAAAAAAAACTGTATACATTTTTGAAAGTGCAAAGTTTTGTTTTGTTTTGTTTTTCTTTCACAATGGCTACTAATAATTAGACATTACTTAATTTTAAAATAATTTTGTTGAGGTGACATTAGTTAGTAAGATTACATAGGTTTCCAGTGCATAATTCTGTAACACATGGCCTGTATATTGCATTGTGTGCTCATCACCCATCTCTGTCACCATGTGACCGGCCCCTTTACCCTTTCCTGTGCCCACTCCTCCCTTCTTTGTTGCATCCTTGTTTTGTCACATTCAGACTGAGAAGTTAGCTGGGAGGAAGGAACTGGCCAATTATCCGGACCCCCCTTTCCATGTTCTAAAGAAAGTAACAAGCAAACACTTACCTTTTCATTAAAAGCCTAGATTAAGTGAAAAGGATGTGAAAAATACACAAAAGAGGGAAACTCCAAATGGAAGGATGAGAAAAGAAAGCTAAAGAAAGTGGTAGGCCGGTTGGATTAACTGTACTGAGGGTCATAGTAGAAGTCAGAGTCAGGCATCATTGCAGTGCACGATGCGGCATGTTAATTGTGAATGACTGATAGTAACACAGCCCATATGAAATATGTTCTGCTTTTCTGCACTTACATTGATTGTCATAACACCTAATCTGAAAAAAAAATGGAAGAAGCAAAGCACGTGATATTTTCATTCAGATGACTAGTAATACGGCTGCTCGCTTATTTCCATTAGCCACACCCTCATTAGTTTGATTTGGCCTAAGCGCTTGTTTTCATGGTTGAATTAGCTAATGTGTTAAGCCAGACAACATTGGACCACTCTTTTAAAATTAAAATTGTACAATAAAATCTCCAGCACACGATTGTACCAATGTCATTCTGAATAACTTTTGGATCCCATATACTGGGCCATTTGGGAAAGTGATTCATCTTCTCATAGTGGTTTCCATTCTGCATTTTAAAATGTTAAATCTGCTACAGCTTTTCCATAAATATCTGTCATTGTCCTTCATATTTGAGTATGTTATTACAAAAGTCAATGCTATTTTTGTATGTAAGACTGATGAAATTCACAAGTACGTATCTTAAGTACATTTTTTAGGAAATTATAACTATATAGAAATATATATCTAAGTTTTTCCCCATGTAATATGGACACTTTATATTATTGCCTCAATGATATCATCCACCACACACTGGCCTTCTGCAGTCATTTTTATTATATGTATTTCTTAAATTCTGAGGCAAAATGTATTATGAAAATTATTCACATCAGGTGGATTATCATATATCTAGTCATATATATCATATATCTAGTCATATATCTAAAAATAGTGAGATAAACTAATAAAAATAGTAGAAAAAATTAGTGAGTCAGGGTTTTAAAAAAGAAAGCTCTACCTATGATGCCATGAATCTGTATCACAGCTCTCATCCTTTGCAATGGGTTACTCCCGAATCCAAACTTTCATGAGTAATTTTGCTTCTATCCTGCTGTATCTTTAAAAGTTGAGGTAAGCTAAATATGTTTGCATTAACAAACACTGCAGCCATATTCTTCCATTAGATCTCTAGGTTTTCCTCACGAACAAGTGGAAAGAACATGCATCCTGCGGAAACTCTGGTGTAGGCTCCAGTCTGATAAATTGGGTATTTTATCTTACAATTTGTTTTCTTGCTAAACATATATCTTTTGTTTCTTGAATTAAATCACTAATTTACAACAGTTAATTCAAACTGTTAAGGCTCCCTAGTATTTATTTTGTAATATGTCTATTCCAACAAAGCCAAGAACCCCTTCCTCTGTTTATTGTCATTCTATAGTTTAAAATCCTATCTAATAAAAAGTAATATGCAAATTGACTGTCACTCCAACACACAGGATGACTGCCCCAATGTGATCAAAGATGGCTGCTCCCATGTAGACACAAGATGGCTGCCACAAGACGACCAGCAGGGAGGGCACCTGGGAGGGACCAGGCCTGCGGGGGAAGACAGTTGGGAGGGACCAAACCTGTAAGGGAGAACAGTTGGGGGCACTTAGGCCTGCAGGGAAGGGCAGTTAGCGGTGATCAGGCCAGCAGAGGAGAGAAGCTGGAACCAACCCTGCCTGCAGGGACGGACCATTGGGGGGGACCAGACCTGCAGGGAAGGGCAGTTGGGGAGGACCAGCCTACATAGGAGGGCAGTTAGGGGTGACCAGGCTGAAGGGGAGGGCAGTTAGGGGCAATCAGGCTGGCAGGGGTGCAGTTAGGCATCAATCAGGCTGGCAGGGGAATGGTTAGGGAATGATCAGGCTGGCAGGCAGAAGCAGTTAAGGGCAATCAGGAAGGCAGGCAGGTGAGTAGTTGGGAGCCAGCAATCCTGGGTGGTAGAGGGATCCCAGATGGTAGAGGATTCAGGCTGGGCTGAGGGACACACCTCCATGTGTGAATTTTGTGCACCGGGTCTCTATCTATGTAAAAGCCTAAGATATCGTCACAACCTAAGCAACTGAACAGATGACAGAACAGTCTGCGTGAGGCGACCAGGCCGGCAGGGGGTTAGTGAGGGCTGACCAAAGGAACGAGCAGCAGGGTGTGTGGGTGACAAGGCAGCAGGGAGATCGTGAGGGATGACCAAATGACCAAGCATCAGTCTATGTGGGGCAATGAGGCTAGCAAAGTGGGTAGTGAGGGGCAACTAAATGACTGAACAGCAGGCTGTGCAGGATAACCAGGCCAGCATAGGGAGTAGTTGGGGGCAACCATGCTGGCAGGCAGAGGCAGTTAGGGATGATAAGGCATGCAGGAGGGAAGTTAGGTGTGACCAGGACAGCAGGCAAAGGTGGTTAGGATTGATCAGGCAGGCAGGCAGGTGAGCAGTTAGCCAATGGTCCAGGATTTTGAGAGGGATGTCCAAGTGCCAATAAAGGCCCATCTAAATCAGCAGTTGGACATCCCCCGAGGGGTCCCAGATTGAAGAGGCTGCAGGCTGGGCTGAGGGAACCCCCTTCTCCTCCCCCCGTGCATGAATTTTGTGGACTGGGCCTCTAGTAAATTACATAAATATATGTGGTGTTATACCTATATCACAGCACGCATACCATATATAATATATTCTGTGTATAGTATGTACTCTATATAATTGTATACTAACTAGAGTATATACTATTTAATAAAGAGGGAATATGCTAATTGACCCTCATGCTGTTGCAAAGATGGCAGTGCCCACAGCCAATAAGGAGGGAATATGCTAATTGACTGCCCCACCCTCAAAGATGGCACCACCCACAGCCAAAAGGGGGCGGCACCTATTCCCTTCAGCCCTGCCAGGGCGGCAGGCATGTGGCAAGGCCTGGCCTGCCTGCCTCCGGAGTCCCCCAGTCCTCTCAGCTTCCCAGGGCCAGCCCTAGGCACAGGCACGCCTTGGCTGTTGGCTGCCCAGCCACCCAGAGCCGCCCAAGGCACAGGTAAGCAGAGCCGTCCAACGCAACAGCGGAGGTGTGATGGGGCGTTGCCTTCTCCTGATTGCTGGTTGCCTCCTGCCCCTGTGGTCTCCCGGACTGTGAGAGAGGGCAGGCTGGGCTAAGGGACCCCCTCCAGTTCATGAATTTTCATGCACCAGTCCTCTCTCTATATATAATTTCAAACTATAAAGCTTATGTATGTATTAGGAGTATACACTTTTCATCCAAGGAAACTGGCAGGACCATAGGGTATATGGTTTCAGAGCTGGCCAGAGAATGGAAATATATATTCTCTCTCTCTCTCTCTCTCTCTCTCTCTCTCTCTCTCTCTCCTCTCTCAGGAAGGCAGAAAACAAATAATCAGCTAAAAATTCATTTGGGGAAAACGTGTTTGGTTTTCAGATGAGAGGATATGCTATCACAGGTTCACTAAGAAAATGAGATACTGTAATTTCTGGGCAGTCTTAAGAGCCTACTTGAGATTCTGATCTATTTCTCTATATTGTGAAATCACTCAGCGATTGCTCTTTTGCAGCCACACTTAGCAGCAGGAGTGTAGGTGAAGAGTTGCTATAATCAAGGATGTGGTCTTCTCAAAAGCCTAAGCAGAGTAGGAGAAAGCGTGATTAGGATGAGGAGAGTGAAGATGGTAGCACAATGATGGCTGATTGTGTTAAAGATTCTTGAGTCAGTACCAGAGTGAGGTAAGAGTCAAATAGACTCTGATTAGGAAAAGGAGACATGTATAAACATTATAGAGGAATTTCTGAACGTACAATTATGAGTTGTAAGTGATGTTTTAATAGGGAAGGGCTGTCAGATATCTCCTTTCAGGGTGTTTATTCTGCACAAGAATTTTTATGGGAGTTTAATTTTTAAAAAAAGGCAAAACAAAATACATTTTAAAGATCCTTTAGCCCCTGAGAGATTATTTTAATAAATATTGATGTCCTAATAACTTAATGATTATTTATATTCTAAAAAATGGGTAACCTTTTAAAAACAAATACAGGCAAGCCCTGGCAGAATGGCTCAGTTGGTGGAGTGTTGTCCTGTACACCAAAAGGTTGCTGGTTTAATTCCTGGTATGGACACATATTGGAGGCACCTGATGGGTATTTCTCTCTCAAATTGATGTTTCTCTCTTTTTCTTCCTTCTTCTCTGTCTAAAAATCCATGACCATATCCTCAGGTGAAGATTAAAATCACTATCAACTAAAAGAGTAATATGCAAATTTACCACCACTCCTACACACAATATTGCCAACCCATGTGTTCAAAGATGGCTGCCCCCATGTGGACACAAGCTGGCCACCATAAGATGGCCCACAGGGGAAGGGAGTTAGGGGTGACCTTTTTGGCAGTTGAGGAGAGTTGGGGGAGACCAGACTTGCAGGGGAGGGCAGTTGGGAGAGACCATGCCTCTAGGAGAGGGCAGTTGAGGGCAATCAGGCCTGCAGGGAGGACAGTTAGGGGCAACCAGGCCGGAGAGGGAGGGCTGTTAAGGGTAATTGCGCTGGCAGGGGAGTAGTTAGGTGTTACTCAGGATGGCTGGGCAATGGTTAGGGAGTGATCAGGCTAGCAGGCAGAAGCAGTTAGGAGCAATCAGGCAGGCAGACAGGCAATTATTAGGGATCATGCAGTCCTGGATTGCGAGAAGGATGTCCAACTGCCCGTTTCAACCAAAATGGTCAGTCGGACATCCCTCAAGGGATCCCATATTGGAGAGGGTGCAGGCCAAGCTGAGGAACGCCTTCCCATGTATGAGTTTTGTGCACCGGGCCTCTAGTAATATGTACAAATAGATCATACATTTATTTTATTCTTCAAGAACCACAGTAACTTTTTAGTAAGATGTGTTTTGAGCCTTGCAAAGCTTCTGTCTCTTAAACTTTATTTTTTACAGAAGTTTTGTTTTCAGAGCAAAATTGAGAACATACAGAGCTTTCCACCCATCTACTGCCCTGACCCATTCATAATCTCCCACATTACCCACATTTCCTACCAGATTGATACAGTGGTCACAGCAAATGAACTTACATAGACGACACATAGTCCCCTTAGGGGCCATACTTTTTGTTAAGAGTTCATTCTTGATGTTGTACATTCCAGGGGAATGGGCAGATGTACAGTGACATACATTTTTTACTGTGGTATCACTCAGAATATGCCACTCTCCTAAAGTCCTCTCTGCTCTGTTTAGCCATAGCTCACATCCTCAATCCTATCAACCACTGATTTTTTTTTTACTGCTTCCATAGTTTTGTGTTTTCTAAAATGTTTGTTAGAATCATATAGTATGTAGCCTTTTCACATTGGTTTTGTTTACTAGCAGCATGTATTTAAGGTTCTCTGTGACTTATTTATTCACCAACCTATTGAAAGTTTGTTCTACAACAAACTTGTTCAACAACAACATTTTTTAAAAGTTACACATATATGTATATTTCATGTTAAGTAGTTTATGTAACATTAACTTTCATGTACATGTATATATACTTACCATCATTGCAAAAATTTATTAGATTGAGAAAAATAAACCTAACTTTGGAAGAAGTGACTAATATAATGTAATAATTTTATTCATGTGTAAACCTGTTGATCTATTTTTCAATAATTTATTTACTTTATCACTCTTTTAAAATATAACATACTTTAATTGTCATCAGAAATGAAACATGCTTTATTGGCTCAGTGCTGGGGTATTTTACAAAGTGCATGCTACAGGTTCACAATGATTGGCTTATACACTGTTATTTAGTATTCATAGTCACCAAATGTGAGAGATCCTAACAGATAAGAGATAGAGAAGGATCAACATAAAACAGAGTTAAAACTTAAGCCATGCATAGCTTTCATTAATATAGTTATAAAATGAAGTATGGTCAAGAAATCTCATTTTCAGCACTACTTAAAGTTGAGACAAAAAATATCATCCTTGTTCAACAACAATGGGAAAATATGAACAATATGAGAAACAGATTTGTCAGTTGATGTTGTTGTTATTTACTATAGTTAAATCAAAGGCACTTGATTTATAATTATATTTTTAAATAGGCTATTGTACATAGCATGCCATTTTTTTTTTATCAGTAATCACGATTATCTTTATTCTCTATAATCAGGACACATTTCTGGCAATGTGTCCCTAACTGCAGTGTAGTTGCTGATTTGTGATTGTCTTTCCCCTTGCTAAAGAAATGGTTGCTAAGGGGTGAAGAAAGCAATGCCAGCTTTTCAGATGTGGCTGCAGCTCCTCATTGGAAGTAAATTACATTCTCTTTGGACTGGAGCGCTATTGTGCTCATTTGACAAATAACATCTTTGTGACCAGATAAACTTAGGTAAAGCTTTAAGTACCGCATTAAACTTGAATTCAGATAGACTTTTATTCTAGAGTCCAGTGGCCACTCACACCCGCCTCGTGATAGAGGCTGAGATACAGTAATGAAGTGTACTAGGGACAAGTCCAGCACTCCTTCCCTCCTTGCCCAGATAACACTATCCCAGGTGTCTGAACTGGAACTGTCAGAGATGTCGCCATGAAGAAACCTTTTATGGCCTGTGTATTGAGAAGCAGTGAAGCATAGTAGGGTTGAGCATAGGCTTGGGTACTTGCCTGCCTACTGGGATTCGAACCCTAGTTTGAAGTTTCTAGGCAAGTTGCTCAACCTCTGCCACATGGGAATGATCCTAAGATTGGTGCGAGCGGCTGTAGGAAAGTCCCAGAATTCTGGGTTCTTCTTCGCTGATCCTGTTTGTGTTGTCCTCTTGGAGAGACCAGCAGCTGCTGAGCATGCTCCTCTCCTGAAGTTCGGTGACTCAGGGCCCTTGTCAGAGCCCCTTGCTTGACC
The DNA here is from genome assembly GCA_004026805.1 of Lasiurus borealis. Taxonomy (NCBI): domain Eukaryota; kingdom Metazoa; phylum Chordata; class Mammalia; order Chiroptera; family Vespertilionidae; genus Lasiurus; species Lasiurus borealis. Next base: position 50,341 of record PVJN01011837.1, read on the forward strand.
CACAAGTGATCAAGGGTGGCTGGACCCTTTGAGTAAGGTCACAGGTAGTAAATAAGCCAGGAGAACTCGGCCCCTTCAATTCTAAACAACCTTAAAGATCTTCCTTGTTCCTGTCAGCCGTTTCCCTGCTCTCTACACATTTAGTTTATAATTAGATTCAAGATTTGCCCCCTTAAGAAATGTGTTTTGAACTAGTCAGTTATTAGTCTGTCTGTATATAAAAGCCTAAGCACCTAGAACAACTGGAACAACCAGAACAACAGGTTGCTGTGATGTGCACTGACCACCAGGGGGCAGACCCTCAATGCAGAAGCTGCCCCCTGGTGGTCAGTGCGCTCCCACAGTCAACCTTCCCTGCCAGCCAACCTCCCGCAGTTCTTCCCCCACCCCAACCCCGCCAGCAAGGAACTGGGGGCTGGGCCAGGAACTCCAGGGGTGGGGACAGACATGGTCCCTTCCTCAGGGGGCGAGGGGCTGGCTCCCTCCTCAGGCCTGGTGCCCAGCCTCCTGTACCCTGTCCCTCCCCCTGGCCAGGAGGCCCCACTCGGCCTCCTGCAGTGGTGGTGCAGCAGCGGGGGAAGAAGGAGGGGGAGACTTGGGGAGCCGTGAGGTGGGGCTCCGACAATGGCAGCGTCAGCATCTGGTGTCCATTCCCTCCAAGCCCGGCCTGGCGAGCATCGCCTCCTCTTTGGCATGGCCCTGCTTGGCCTGCCCCCGTTGGGTCTGATGGCTGGCCAGGCCTAAGGACCCGTGCCCGTTTTGAGTGTATTGGGCCTCTAGCATGATGTGTGGTTCCTCTTGTATGCTTGATGGTTCTCAGTTACTGTCACAGTCACGTGCCACATATTGAAGTCCCAGTGAATGCTGGGCCACGTCTGATTGTGGTCTAATAAGATTATAGTGGATCTATAACAATTCTGATGAGGTGATCTTGCAGCCTTCCTAACATAGTAGTAGCACAAGTCTTATCATAAGTTTGTGGTGATGCTTGTATAAACAAACCTAAAGCCTATTGCACCGATAGCTGAATAAAATATGGCACCCACATTATATGTAGTGCCTGCCTTAGTGGTGTGGCTCAGTGGTGGAGCATCAGCCTGTGAAACTAGGAGATCATGGTGTGAGTCCAAGTTGATGCACTTGCCTGGGGTGCAAACTCAGTCCCCAGTGTGGGGTGTAGCAGAGGCAGCTGGTGAACGATTCTCATCGATGGATGTTTCTATCTCCTCCTCCCTCTCCTTTCCACTCTCTGAAATCAATAAAAAAGCATATACAATTAGAGTGCATGGTAATGGATAATGACTGTGGTACTGGTTTGGGTATTTATTATACTATACTTGGTATCATTTTAGAGTATACTCTTTCCATGTATAAAAAAGTTTCTTATAAAACAGCATACTGAGTTATGCCAGCAGCAGTATTGAACATCGCGTGTTTACCTGGTCTATTGATCGAATCAGTCCTCTTGCGCCGGGTTTAATCGCATGTGGCTCTGTACAGTAGCGTGCTGTACAGGTCTGTAGCCCGGGAGCGACAGGCTGTACCACATGGCCCAGGCGTGTCATGGGCCGCACCATGTAGGTTTGTGTAAATCCGCTCCATGATGTCCACACAATGAAACTGCCGATTGACGTGTTCTCAGAACAGATCCCCATCACGAAGCAGTGCATGATGAAAAATATTCCAATATTCTTTATCTGAATATTTAAATAAAGAAAGCGACTTCTTTAACAGGATTGAATACTGTGTGAGGACAAACATCTGTGCATTTTCTCTTAGTCCCGCATCAGGGTGTGTGTCTGACACAGAAATGTGGGAGTCGGGGGTTGTTAAAGGATGCGGTCTGAACCCTCACCAGCCGCCAGTGTAAAGGAGGCATCGCACTGCCATCTCCTCACTCTGGTTCTTACGGGCATTATTTCCCGGACTTTGCATCCATGTAGAGACTCCCTAGGAGAATTTTGCCTCTGTATTCTGAATTCAGTGAACACACGAGATGCTCCATCTGCTGCCATTCCTCAGGGAGATTGCATTTTTACCGATCTCTTATCAGCTTATTTTTAGCATGGAAATGAACTGTTCTGCACAGCCAAACTTCAGTCTGTAATATTTTTCTCCACATCAACATATTCATAGGAAAGAAGCATCTTTTTAAAAATAAATTAAGTAATATTCATCACATTATCTAAGGACTTTTGCAGAAACATTTTCATTAGAACACCTGGCAAGAGGCAGATTTCACTGGGGCTTAATATGGATTCTTATTTGAAATTCTTTGCTCAGATACTGAGTTTTCAATTCATGCAGCTAAATTTGAAGGGGAATGTACGGCTGGAGGGAGGCTCAATCCCCACCCAAGTTGTCCTACAGCTGTGAGAAGCCCTCAGCTGTTCTCCCTTCCCGGCGTTTCTCTATTCAGGGAGGGAGAATGAGCCGCTCTGGGTCGGGTCCGAGAGGTGACATTTCTGTGTAACATGGCATTATGCTGTCATTTCTGTAGCGGCGTTAACTGCTCGCTGCCTGACTGCAGCTGTTGGAAGAACATTCCGTAGGCAGAGTGTGAAAAGCTATAGATTTCTGTTATTGTCTCAAGGATCTGTGATCTAATAAGATGTGCATAAG
>PVJN01011838.1:0-53102 GCA_004026805.1 Lasiurus borealis
TTCCCTCCTCGAAAAAGCACACCCATTTTTAGAAGATTTTGAGAAGGATTAGACAGGTATTATCTTCTTTTAATATTTGGTAGAATTCATCAGTGAAGTCCTGTGGTCCTGGATTTTTGGGAGGTTTTGATTATTGTTTCAATTTCCTTAAAAGTGATCAGTCTATTCATATTTTCTATTTCTTAATGATTCAGCTTTGAAAGGTTGTACGATTCTCAATAATTTATCTATTTTCTCTAAATTTTATAATCTGTTTTTGGTGAATAAATAGCTGTCAATGATACTTTGTACTTAAAGTATCTTTTCAAAGAAGCAGCTTAGTTTCATTGATGTTTTCTATTGTCTTTTTAATCTCTATTTCATTGATTTCTTCTTTGGTTTTTATTCTTTTATCCTTCTGCTGACTTTGGGCTTTGCTTATTGTTTCCTAGTCCCTTTAGGTGTGAGGTAAGACTATTTATTAAAGATTTTTCTTTTTTCTTGAGGTAGGCTTATTTTGCTGCTCTAACTTTCCTCTTAGTATTGCTTTGTTTTGTTCCATAGATGTCGGTATATTGTATTTACAATTTCATTTGTCTCCATGTATTTTTTTTATTTCCTTCTTAACCTAATAGTTAGTGGCATGTTATTTAATCTCCACATGTGTAATTTTTCAAATATTCTTCTTGCATCTTATTTCTGGTTATACACTGTTGTGCTTCAAAAAGTTGCTTGATTTAATTTTAATCTAGTTAAATTTATTGAGATTTGTTTTGTATACCAACATAGAACCTAACCTTGAATTTTTTTCATATGTAATTGAGAAGGATGTGTATTTTGTTGTTTATGGAGAAATGTTCTATGTATAGTCATTAGATTCATATAGTTTTCAATCTCATTTAAAGCTGCTATTTCCTTGTTGACTTTCTGTTTGTATGATCAATCCATTGATGTATGTGGGTTGTTAAATTCCCCAACTATCATTGTGTTGCTGGAAATTTCTCTCTTTAGTTGCTTTATCAATTTTGGTGTTCCTATTCTGGTTACACAAATACTGATAAATGTTATATCTTCTTAATGGATTGTAACCTTTATTATTATATTGTCTCTGGGTCTTGTTATCTTTTTGACTTGCAGTATGTTTTGTTTGATATAAGTATAGCCTCACTCTCTTTCTTTTAGTTACTGTGTTCTTGGAATATAATATTTTACCCTTTTACTTTAAACCTATATTGGTCTTTAGAGCTGTGATGAATCTCCTGCAGGAAGCATATAGTTGGGTTTTGCTTTTTATACACCCAACCACTCTATGCCTTTTATTCCATTTATATTAAGAGTAATTATGAATCTATGAGAGATTACTATCATTTTAGCTTTTGTTTTATGATTGTTCTTATATTCCATTACTTCTTTTCCCTTCTGTTTCTGTCTGCAATTTTATTTTGATGGTTTCTATGATGTTTTTCTCTTTTTTCTTATGTTTCATGCCTCTGCTCTAGATTATTGTCTTGAGTTACCATGCTGTTTGTATAAAACAACTATTCCTTTTCCTGCTAATAGTGTTTTATCTTCATTTGACTATACAGGTTCACCCTTTTCTTCCTCCCTTTTAATGTTTTTATAGTCATAAATTAAAATACTAGAGGCCCAGTGAATGAAAATTCATGCACTGGATGGGGGACCCTCAGCCCAGCCTGCCCCTTCTCACAGTCTGGGAGCCTTCAGAGGCAGGAGGTGTCCCAGTATTCAGGGGAAGGCAATGTCCCCAACACACCTCAGCTGCTTCCACTGCCAGCAGTGCAAGCCTCAGCTGGCCCTGGTTACCTGTGCCTTCAGCAGCCCTGGGCTACAGGGAAGCCACCATCTAAGGCTTGCCTGCATCTCGGGCCAGCCCTGGGCAGCTGCCATCAGAGGCTTGCCTGTGGCTCAGGACATCCCTGGGTGGCTGGGGGGTTGAGGGGGTTGGGAAACTCCAGAGGCAGGTGCTAGGGGTGGGCCTGGCCATGCCACATGCTTGCAGCCCCCGTGGGGCTGAGGGGAGTGGATACCATCATTTTTGAGGGTGTAACAGTCAATTAGCATATTCCCTCCTTATTGGCTCTGGGTATCAACATCTTTTTGGGGGTGTGACAATCAATTAGCATATCCCCTCTTTATTAGATAGGATTTCCTTTTTTGTTGTGTGTTTGTAACCAAAATAGTTTTTACTTTTTTCCCTTCAACCATTATACTAAACTTTAGGCTTTCACAACCTATTCTAGAGTAGCTTTGTAATTTTCTGATAATGTCTATTTATCACATTACTTTGCTAGAGACTGTATTTGTTTCTAATAGTTTTTTTGGTTGAGTCATTAGGGTTTCCTATATATAGAATCATGTCATCCACAAAAACGTGAACACTTTACTTCTTCCTTCCCTATTTGGATGCTTTAATTTCATTTTCTTGCTTACTGCTCTGACTAGGACGTGTAGCAATATGTTGAATAAGAGTGGTGAGAATAGACATCCTTGCCTTGTTCCTAATCTTAGAGGAAAAGCTTTCATTTTTTCACCACTGAGTATATTAATTGAGGTTTTATTATAACTAGAGGCCTGGTGCATGAATTTGTGCACCAGTGAGGTCCTTCAGCCTCAACAGTGGGATTGGGCCAAAACCCGCTCTCTGTCATCCCCTGAGAGGTCCTGGATTGTGAGAGGGCATAGGTCAGGCCAACGGATCCCACAAGTACACAATTGAGGCCAGGGAGAGACACGGGAGGCTGGCTAGCTAGGGAGGGACCATAGGAGGGCTCCAGGGCATAACAAGCTCCTCTAGCTCAGTCCCAATTGACCATATCCCAGCAGCAAGCTAACCTACTGGCCAGAATATCTGCTCCCTTGTGGTCAGTGCACATCATAGAGACCTGTCAACCAGTCAACTGTCTTCCCCCTGGTGTTCAGTGTATGACATAGCGAGCGGTTGAGCACCCTTAGCATATCATTAGTATATTATGCTTTGATTGGTTGAATGGCTGACCAGACACTTAGCAGCATATTAGGCTTTTATTATATAGAACTAGAGGCCCCATACATGAAAATTCATGCAACAGTAGGCCTTCTTTCCCCTGGTTGCCAGCCCTGGGTTCCCTCAGGCACCCAAGACCTGAATTTCCTTCCTCCAGCCTCCCACAGATACCCAGGACCTGGGCTGGCTTTCCTCAGGCCCTGGCTTCCTCAGGAAGAACGTCTGGAATGACATCAGATGTCTGGTCTAATTAACATGTTACCCTTTTATTATTATAGATGGCCTTTATTATACTGAAGTACTTTCCTTCTATTACTATTTTATTGTTTTAATTATAAATTGATGTTGTAACTTATCAAATGTTTTTTCTACATTTAACATTAGATTCTTATAAACAGGGAAATAATATTTTCAGAGTGTTGAGGAAAATAATAGAACCTAGTATTCTATACCCAAATAAACAACCACTAAGAGAGAAGAAAAAATATAGTACTTTTAGATATGTACCAAATAAAGAGCTTAAATACTTATAGAACTTTGAAAAAATCTACCAAAGCATAAATACTTCAGCAAATGAAATACTGAAACCAGGAAAAATGAGATAATGATAAAAGCTACCAAATATAAAATCTGTTAATATATCTTAGTATACCTATGTGTTAACTTTATAAGCCTATTAAATTAATTTCTTTATAAGGCAAAACTAAAATTCTAGACAATCTAGAAAGGTTGTAATTTCTTATGGGTAGCATTTTATGTTATGTTTTAAAAGAGAACAGAAATGTTGAATAATTTTATCTCTTTTTACAAATACATATATGTTAAGAAAGGATTTACAAATAGATATAGTCCATTTAGAAGTATGATTTATAACTTTCAAGTCAGCAGATTGTAAAATAGGAACAAAAATAGAAGTCAAAATTCTGTTAAAATTATTTACTAAAAATAATCATTTCAGCCAGTGTATGTTTTAATTGATTTTAAAATTTTTGACAAAAAATAATGATTATTTAACTTCATTTGCTTAGAAATAATGCCTTCCATTTAATCAACTCTTCAAAGCCTTTTGATTTTATATTCTTCTCAAGCTGAATGAAAGTCTAGAATTGCTTCAATGAAAAGTAGCTTTATTTAGAATTGAAGGTTACATTGTAAAAGTTCATATTTAGTTTGTGAAAACCTTCAGAACATGAAAATACTAACTGAATAAGTTTGCCCTTTTTTCCTGATCCCATTTCACCTTTCAGGTTGTCATTATATCCTCAAACCTCCTCACTTAATACCAGAAAATTCTAGTGTCTCAAAATTTCTTAATGCTCTCTGCTTCCACAATCATCTCTGATAACATGATTAGAAAGAAAATCATAAACACAAAGCATAAATGTTTCTGAACTGCAACAGAGGACAAAACCATGAAAGCTTTAACAACACTCTTCAGGAGATAAAATCAATAACTCTGTCACCAAAGCCCTGAATGTCCATTCATCCTTGTAAACAATAATGCAATGGTCCAAGAATTGCCACCATCCTCTCCTCCTGAATTTTAAAGCGGCACTAGAGGAAAAGAGTAAAAAAAATATATATTTCTAGATAAAGGGATTTTTTTAATTCTAAATGTTTCAGAACTTTAATTTTCATAGCCAAATGTTATTTCGTTAAATTATATCATGTGATACTTAAAGGTTTAAGGAATGTATCCCTTTTTTATATATTTGCTAGGAGATCTAAAATCCTCAAACCTAATTAATACTCTAAGTACAAATGCCACTACTTTAATGATATTTATTCCAAATTACTAAGAGGACTTTATTAGAGATCCATGTGTCACTTCAATACTCACAAAAATTGTATACAATATTGCATGTTAAATGTTTCCAATTATTTCTCCCGTAGTGTTAAAATATTTTTAGATATATGAAGTAAAAGACTACTTGGTGTAAATTAATGCTTTATGAGTTAATGTTATTTTGAAATTTAATTTATTGTTAAATAAATTAAGACATTTAAAAATTAAATCTGTAGCATTAATATGCCTAAATATGATCATTTTAATTATGAACCTAGAAAATAAAATAAAGTTATGAAAGATAATTTGAGATTTGAATCAATAATAACATATTGTTTATTATAGATAATATAATAACCTAAATTACTGTGCTTAGTTTAAAATTTAAGCATCTCTGCTTAATATAATGTTTATGTCTAATTAAACCTGATTTATAGCAAGGATAAGAGTGCCTCCTTGTTTTGTGCTTCTAAACTTTGGATCTAGATAAACCTTTACAATATTACAGAGAAAGGAATCACATGTTCACACATTTAGTAATACAACATTTAGGGTAAAATATAATAAACTAGAGGCTGGATGCATGAAGATTCATGCAAGAATGAGCCTTTCTTTCTCTGGCTGCTGGCCCCACCTTTCGCTCTGGCAGGTGTTGCTTTTTTGCCTTCCCATGCTGCCCAGAGGCCCAAAATGGCTGGGGCAGTGCAGAATGCCTGTGTTGTCTTTATTGGATTAATTTGCATACTCACTCCTGATTGGATGGTGGGTATTGTGAAGGTACAGTCAATTTGCATCTTGCACTTTTATTAGTGTAGATTATTTAAATGTGATTGATATTATGTTGCTCATTTGATATTGATAGTATGAGTAAATATATTTTAAACCAGTTTATTGTGTTTTTATTACATAGCAGATGAAAGTTATCAAATCTATTCAAATAAATTATAAAAATTCCTAACACCTAACTGTAATTCTTCTTACTTATCATCTCTAACAGAAAATTTCCAGATAAATCTATATATTTTTTCTTAGTAGCCTGGATTTCAGAGTGGATGTGCAGATCCCGTTATACTAGTGCCCATATCAAGACTCCAAAAAATGAGAATACAGAACACAGGGCCTAATTAATGATCAGAACTTAGGGTTCCTCTTCCATTTTTAGCAGGCAGGAAAGCATCAAGATTTAGGACATGGATGCATGGAATGAGAAAATTAAAGAGGAAGGAAGGAAGAAGTGAAGAAGAGGAGAAAGAAGGAAAGTATGGAAGGAAAGTACACAAAGACCAGGTTGAAAAAAATCTAGGTTTCAGTTATCAACCTAGTGTTAGTTACTAAGGGGCCCCAGGGAATAACGGTGTGTTCTCAGTAACTTAGCATCCTGGTTCATAAAATGAGAGAGAAAAGCCTTTTCTGAGGCTTTCTAAATGAAAACATTATAACCTTTCAATTTCAAGGAATGAGAGAAAAATAAGCAGACTGTAGGTGCATCAATATTGTCTATCTTTACTCAATAGAGCCTGGTTATCAGGGTCTTATGATCATTTACATCAACAAATTTCAGAGTACTTAATTATACACATGATTTTAAATACAATTCTTTGATCTTACAACCTTAGTGAAATAGACACATAAGTAATTAGTATAGACTACAGTACAGAGGAGACAGGGATTAAGTTTGTGAAGACCTACATATATGGCATTTGTGTTAGACTTGGAAGGATCAATACAATTCCATCACAGAAGATGCAAAAGAAAAACATTAAGCATCTAGATAAAATATTCTTAATACATTTTATTGATTTTTTTTATAGAGAGGAAGGGAGAGGAATAGAGAGCTAGAAACATCGATGAGAGAGAAACATTGATCAGTTGCCTCCTGTACACTCCTTACTGGATATGTGCCCACAACCAAACTACATGCCCTTGTCTGGAATCAAACATTGGACCCTTCAGTCTGCAGGCCAATGCTCTATCCACTGAGCCAAACCAGGATAGGTAAAATATTTTTAAAAGCAGAAGATAGGAAACATACTACATGGATTGTTCAAAAGTAACAAAAACATAACAGGAGATAGAACTTGAAAAAGTTAGAATAGAATAGGACAAGGTCAAACTGTGAAGCCCTTTGGATGTTATGATGAATAATTACATTTAATGGCTATCTCAGAGAAAAAGAAAAATTAGAATAATTTCCTAAAGTGAACTATATTAAAATAATTATCAGAATTTATATGGTAAGCAACCTTAGGGCCTCAAATATCCCACATATGAGTGAAGCCACATTAGATGTCCAGCTTTGTTAAACATCCCAACTGCAATTACGTAAGGGCTCCAAATAAGACCAACAGAAGAAACACCCAGCTGAGCCCACTCTGTATTTCCAGATAGTAAATTAATAATTTGTGTAAGACAGGGGGTGCTGTTATAGAAAAAAAATAAATTAAATCGCTTTGGTACTAAACGGATTGTAATGGCTGGAAGAGTAGCAAGGAATTGAGGGTAGAAGAGAAGCAAAGAAATTGCTGTTGGAGACAATAAAAGGTAACACTTTCTGTGGTAACTGAAAAAATAGAAAAAAATATTTCATAACAAAGTTGTGGATTATATTGAGACTGTTTCTCAGCTCTTGAAACCAGCAACTGGCACATGGATGATTCTTATAAATGAGCAGGATGTCTCAGAAGGCAGTGATGGAGCCAAGCCACAGAGAACCATTCCCTGCCTCTACAGTAATGGATACTTACAGCCTCAATCCGGACTTCAGAATCACAATGAACCAGTGACTGCTGTATACCTGCCTTTAGAAATTAGAGGCTTTTTTATAGTCATCCTGTCCCTGTCCTGTATATGTTGTGTGTGTGAGGAACAAGTTTCATTTTAGTTATTAGTTCTCCAGGTCAAGAGAAACTTTAGCTTCATACACATCTGGGAAATGATTTCAATTATGCTCTTCTTGACTTCAACACAATATCATATGACATAAATCTATGGGAGGGTGTGGGTATTTGTACATGACAGAAAACATTAAACATGAGAAGCTAGACAGTCAACTGTGGTACACTATCACATTGGCAACTCAATATAAACACACTTCCACATATTCAACCTTGTGTAGTCCCATCATATACTCACTTATACCTGGCCATGTGACAAACTCTCTCTTAAGCCAGCTACTGTATTGTAAAATCTAGAGAAAGCCCCTAGAACAGTGGTTCTCAACCTTTCTAATGCTGTGACCCTTTAATACAGTTCCTCATGTTGTGGTGACCCCCAACCATAAAATTATTTTTGTTGAGAACCGCTAGCAAGGTCGCCTAAGACCATTGGAAAACACAGATATCTACATTATGATTCATTAACAGTAGCAAAATTACAATGACAATCACTGATGGCTCGATGGTTTTTTACTTAATATGTCTGTATTTCTGTAGTCAACACCATGCAAAAATACACATATTTAATAATAGCTAATCACATAAATTGTTAGGTTATAAAATGACTCTAAATATTTTTAAAACTTTATTTTTACGTTAACACCCAACTTCTCCTATTTTAAAATATGGTAAAACTACATGAATAGTATGTCTAATATGTTCATCCCAAGTTGTTATTGTCTTCTTAATCTCATTGAGTAATTATTAATTACTCATATATATGAGTTTTTCATTAGAATATTTCCCAATGTAAAATATTTTATAGAACCCACCAAAGGATAACTTATGACTTATTTTTCTTCCATTATAAATCTTTGTTATGAGTAAATAACATTTTAAATTCAATTTATATTGATAAACTTCAATGAAATATATTTTAATTTTTAAATAATAGAGAAAATTTGCTTATGCTTCATAAGAATATACTGCAGACATTTTATATAAATATTAAATATTTAAATGGCCAACATACTCATCATTGGAAGTGCTAGTGAACTTTTCAAAATCCAGGTGTTTTTTAAGTATATAAAATCTTTAAATATTCACACATATTACTCATGACCCTTTAGTGTATAAAGGCATGTTTTTCTTTTTTTTTTTTTTTTTTTTTTTTTTTTTTTTTTTTTTTTTTTTTTTTTTTTTTTTTTTTTATTTATTTATTTTTTATTAATTTTTTATACATGTTTCCCCATGCCCCCCCTCTAATAAGTATAAATATAGAACCAATAAAAAATCAATAAATTCAATACAGTGCAATAGAGAAACTTGAAAGTAATTTACTATTGGGAGGGGAATATATCTCATTTGTTACTATTTGCCAAACAATAAATATATTTCTGTATTTGTGTGTTGATTATGAGTCCTAAAAAAAATCATATAGATAATCTTTGTCAGGGATATGTAATATTTTAAATGTATATATTTATTGTATTAAACCTTAATAAAATAATTCACATAAAGAAAAATCATTTCATTTGGAAAACTATAGGTATTATTTTATCATAACAATGTGAAATGGAATAGTTCTAAACTTAAAAGGCTGACACTTAAATGTATAATAAATTTGAATGTTTCTTACCATGGCAAGAACCCTCAATCTCTTCATATCCTGTACTGCAGATGCACCTTCCAAGAGGAACCAGCCAATCTCCATCAGCTCCACAATATAGTTTAGGAGTGTCACGCTCTTCTGCACTCTTCACACAGGCACCCCTTACTTCAACCAAAGAGGAAGAGTCAACCCTTGGGATGGTGTCAGGAAACATGGCCAAGTTGCGTACAGTGAACGGGCACTTTTTGTAGAACACGCGGACTGATACCAGGGCAATGCATGCCCCAATGTCTTGAAAAGCCAAATAAAATCCTTTCCTTTCTATAGGCCCCACCTCACGAATTTCAGTGTTGAGCTTGAGGATGCGATCACCCAAATCCATCTGAGTAAAACTTTCATCAGCAGCTATTGTATCGATCTTTGTATACTGACTTGGCTTGAATTTAATTCCATGGGACTCATCTGATTCCACATAATACAGATTAAATGTTTCTTTGCAAGTTCCCAAGACCCATGGGATACTGTTACAATCCCTCAGTGTGAACTTCATTTCCACATAAATTTTCTGAGCTGCATCTCGGGAGATCCAGTTTGTACGAAGCCAATTATTCTGATTTGGTTCCATTACATTGCATACCTGGTATGTATGAATGGGCCTGTTATGTTCATCCATTTCAGTAATGGCATCCCACTGCAAAAAATAATAATAATAAATGTTTATAAAACTGCAGTGGTTAAATAGAAATTATCACTTTCCAAATTTTCTATTTTTGCAAAAGAAAATGAATATAAAGGATACAACTAAAACTAGTCCAAGGAACTATACACCGATATTTTAACCATGACCTTTGGCTAGGAGAATGGGTTTTGGACATACCACCTGTCCCACTGAATCTTAACTTTCTATATAATAGTTGCATGATCAAGGACTATTAAATTTAAACTCTGTTTTTCTTAAATGTAAAATGTACCTTGTGGTAAGGTGTGAATTAATTAATATATGTAAAGCACTTCAAATAGTTTTTGGCACACTATAACAATGTAAAATGACATATCTGATCAAATAACTAGACCAATAACAAGTGTACTCTGGTTTCCCATCTGTTCTCATATCCAATTTGCCACTAACTGAGTATATTTACCATTAATCAATTAAATATTTGTATGTTTATTTTAACAGGAGTTAGATATAGATAAGCCTTAGATTTATTAAAGAAATATTTAACAGGCAATGTTCCGAACCTTGGGAATACAGCAATTAACAAGCTAAACAAAACACCTTGCCTTTATGGATCTTACTTATAGTGAGGAGAGACAATAAAAACTGTAGCCTTGGCTTGTGTTGCTCAGTGGTTATAAGCATCAGCTCCCCCAGCACCCATGGGCTATGGATTCCATACCTGGGTTGCAGGTGTGATTCACAGACTGTTTGGGGTGCATGTGAGAGGCCATCAATGGATGTGTCTCTCTTACATCATTGCCTCTCTCTCTCTCTCTGTCTCTCTCTCTCTTTTTTTGTCTCTATCCCTATCCCTTTCTATTTTCCACCCTCTCTGAAAAGTAACAGAAAAACATATCCTCCAATGAGGATTAACAAAAAATAAAATTCTATGGGACTCATCTGATTCCACATAATACAGAATTTTTATAAAATATTAAAATTTTAAGTGAAGAATTTGCATAATATAATAGAAAGTGCAATGGGAAAATTAAGGCAGGAATGTGAAGAAGAGGTTTGCATTTTTAAATAGGGTGTCCACATAAGGTCTTACTGAGGAAGTGACATTGGACCAATGTCTCAGAGTTGAGATAGTGAAACTTGAGAAAATAGTACAAATATCCTGAGGCAGGAATGTACAGGTATATTTTAGAAACACCACGAGTGGGCTCCAGAAACACACTAGGTAATAAGAATAGAGAATCAGAGATAGCAAAAAAAAAAAAAAAGTAACCCTTTACAAAGTTTACAAGCTTTGGCTTTTATTCTGAGCTGGATTGTTACAGAAAATCGGAATAAACAAACCATGCTCTGAGAGTTTGGAGTTACATTTAATACACACGGGTCTCCAGAGGAAAATGTTTCTCAAATTCTGGGCCTGAACATGCAGAAATTTCCCATATTTATATGTTTTGTCCTTCTTTGTCTCCCAAATATGGAATGTTTTCCGCCCCTTTGCAAGTTCTTAAAGGGCCCCTATGTGCTGAAGCCCTGAGACCCCAACCAAAGGCCTGGCCTGGCGCCAGCACTGACAACCCTGTCCAGCGAAGATTTAATGGCCTCTCCGAATTGAGAATAGTTTCACCTTCTCTACTATTCAAGCAAGCAACATCTACAGAAGCCAATAGCAAGGTTACAATTCCAAACAGGTTTTATATAGAATGGATGCTTCAGGATCACTAAAAATATTGCTACAGCATTTTACATAAAAGCATTCTGCCACCTATTTAAATAAAAGAACCTTATTTATACTTTCAAAAAAATGTAATGAAAAATTTGAGTACTTTGTAATTGTTATTGTCAGTATTTATGCATAGAATATTGCATAAGTCTATAATATAAATTTATATTATAATTGCATTTTATTTGTATATAATTGTAATTTTCAACAGAACAACTATTCTGAGATATTTATAGCCAGTTAGGAGAAACAGGCTACTCACCATAGTTATTATTTCATAGTTATTTCTCATTATTATTAAAGTTTAGTGGAAATTATAAACTATTTTTATAGTGAATAAATGTTCAATTTCTTGATTTTATACTATAGTGACTTATAATAAGATTATTTAATGTGTTCTGTTTGCAGTTTCTCACTTTAATTGGCTGTACAGAGTCATTTAATCAAGGATGGTTGAGTGTCAATTATTATAGTTCCTAATAGAATGGCTACTTTTTTCAGTCTACAAGTCTATTTTGAGAACTTTTAATTATCTATCATCCATTTCCAAAATAAAGTATTTACATTATCCACCAAAGAAACTTAAAAATAATCTTTATCTAAAGTTTTCATTTGTAAGTTGCTTACTTGAAATTCATAATATTTTCCAGAAGTAACAGTAAGTTTCTGTGAAAAGACTTCTGTACTCACACATGAGGAGACAAAAGAAAGCTCGGTCATAGGGACAGGACCACAGGAAGGGAAATGAAACTGAAAATCCAACTGGACAGACTTACTAGGACAACCCAGTTGGGAGGAAAGGCCAGCAGACACAGGAGACAAATGTTAAAATGTATGAATGTTGCTAATACAGGTAGCTTGCTGGTAACCAATCACCAGGTACTAAGGTTTAAAAAACAAAACAAAACAAAACAAAACAAAACCAACCACAAGGATGTTGCTAAGACAAAATTCTTTGAAAGAGCCAATCAGGACTAACAAGCATACATAAAAAAAAGCACAGGCACTTACTCTCTCTCACTCTCACCTTCACTGTGCTAGATTTTTGAGTTAATGGCAGAAAATTCACTCCCCATCGCATGGCTTATGGCCATGTGGGTCTCCACACATGGACTATAACACTTTAATTAGCTTGAATACTGAACTACTCCCAACTGTAACATGGAAAAGGAAGCTCCGACACTGGTCTGCTCCTAGAATCCCAGTTGTACCTTTTCCAGGATTGGCTTCTCTCAAAAAACTTCAGTTCTACTAACCACTTTTGGCCACGACCTCATTCTTCAATTTCATGATACAATGAACTTGAACTTAAACACCCACATTTCAGTTTTATACCCAGTGTTTGTCAGGATAATCCAATAATCTCACAGAGACTCACATAAAATTATCCATCTTAATACTCTTCATCCTAAAATATCATCAGCCTTCATAAATGTTCAAAGAATAGCAATGTTCATGAACTGAGGTGGTTTTGTAGATTTGGCCAAGTGCAGGGGGAGGACTTAGAACTTAAACAATTATAAGATTTATAAGATTCAATAAGGCAGATGGAGAAGAGTAAATAAAAATTAACATATAACACTAACCTCTATGAATACACATTAGAAACATTTTAGCCCTGAAAAACATAAATATATTTAGTGGGTAAAAGTTTTTGTCTCTATTTAAAACAAAGACATAATTTATTCTCTACTGTGAAATACTTATATGTACACAAACCTGGTAATTGTAGAAATCATAAAATGGAAATATGTGTCAAACCAGTCTTTAATTCTATTAAGTTGGTCAATGCAGCCAGCTGCATGCATTTATATAATAGGCAACAAACCGAAAATACTCTGACTCCTCAAGCTCATTAAAAAAAAAACAACACATATTTTATATGTAGGTATTAGAATAAAATACACAGCCCAACCACTTTGGCTCAGTAGACTGAGCATCAGCCTGTGGACTAAAGGGTCCCAGGTTCAATTCTGGTCAAGGGCATATGCCCGGGTTGTGGACTCAATCCCCAACAAGGGCCAATGATCTCTCATCATTGATGTTTCTATTTCTCTCTCCCTCTCCCATCCTCTTTGAGATCAATAAAAAATATATTTTAAAAATAAAAATACCAATATATAAAATATTACCAATATACTATATGTAGAAAAGAATACAGTAAATTAAAAATAAATCATACATGCTGTGCATAAAATATCTTGCAAACTGTAACTGTTCTTATGGCTCGGATGAATAAAATAGAAAGCTTTTTCTGTCTCATGGTTATTTTATAAGCCCTTTCTTTGAATCAAGGAGTAGATAAATGATTTACAAACTGATGGATGGAAAAGTTTTCCTACTCATGAGATGGTTTTGTAAGCCAAAAATTAGTTGTATAACAAAAGTTTCTTTCTTTAAGAAACTTCAAGGGCTCCTTAGATGTAATGACTCCTAAGGACAAATACTTATATTGAATTTATACTTGTTAAAGCTTTTCACAAATATTAACTCCTTTGATCTCTATCAGTCCAATTAAAGTAAGACAGATAATTTCTATTGCACATTACTAATAAAAAATCTAACACATATATATATAGGAATTAAATTAATTATTTGGTGAGGCATGGACCAACCAAGCCTTCTAACTTAACTTTCTGTATTTTATAAATTTTGCTAACCTCCGACAGATTGCACCTTCCAGGACTAGCAAATTCTCAGAGACAGCAAAGGGCTCTGGCATAGAGAATATCTTTCATATGCAAACCTTGTTAAAACTTTTTATGCCCAACAGGAATTTAGCTATTTGGTCTACTTCACTTAGTTTGCTATGGAGCTACATAAAACAAAACAAAACAATACGAAAACCTAACTGCGTGTTAGATGGGGTGGGTTTTAGAGAACCCTTAGGCATAAATGGGTTAAGTATTGTTCAGAGCTCTTTACATTTCCTATCACTTCTAACAAACATTTACTTTAAATGTGACTGACTGCCCAAGAGATCCATTAGTGGAGAAATGTTCTTGGGTGCTATAAAGCATTAAGCTGTATTCACACACTTGGACAATTTCAGTCATGTGCCAAATGTTCTTTAGTGGGTAAAAATTCCTCCCCCTATTTAATACAAGAAAACACATAAACCATTTTCTAATGTGAAATATTTAGATTTATGTAAACATTGTAATTTATTAAATCATCACATCTATCATTAATTGTGCTGTAAAACTAGTTGTCAATTCTGTCAGCTTCTTGCTTTTACATAATAGGAACCATACTTGAAATATTCCAACTATTCTATCTCACGTTATTTTATTTTTTTAATATTTTTTATATAATATAAAAATAACCCAGTAAAGTAAAACTCAAATTATACATGTATTAAAAAGATAAACTGAGGCAGTCATTAGGGAATCAGATGACCTTCCATTTGAGGCAACAGCGGGAGGCTAGGTAGTCAGGAATCAGGACTATGGGACAGGGGAGGAAATAAAATTGGGGAACCCAGCTAGGTGAAGTTACTAAGGCACCCTAAATCAGTGGGAAGGAAGGTCATATGCAAGAATCATGAACTTTAAAATGTATGGATATTGCTAAGAAAGGTAGCATGCAGATAACCAATCACAAGGTAGTGAGGCACACAAACCAATTCCAAGGATGCTGCTAAGGAAAAATTCTTTGAAAGGACCAGTCAAAAGCTAACCTGTCTGTAACATGACAAGAAAGCGCTGGACACTGGCCTACTCCAGGAACCCCAGTTGCACCTTTTGTAGGACTAGCTTCTCTCAAAAAAACTATAATTCTGCTAACCATTTTTGACAATGACTTCATTCTTTGATTTTGTGAAAGAACTAACTTGGACTTAAAAACCCCACATTTTTATTTCACTTTCTCAAAGAATGAAAAATGGTCTTTCTAATCAAATAGTCTTTCTAATCAAGAATATTCAGATATTTTTGCTGATAAGTTGACTCAACACCCAGGATTCTAAAATATAACTCTCAAATGTATACCTTTTTACCTCTGAAAATCTTTAAAATTCAATGGGAATATAAACAGTTATTTTAAAAATAAACTTAAAAAATTTAAATAAAAGCATACAGTCTTTTTCTCAACATGGAAAGCTAATTATAACTTCAAATGGCAATAGTAAATAATCCTGATAACTTATTCAAATTTGGGCCACAGCTTAAGGAAACCTGTAGCAAAAGAAAATGGCAATTACCTTCATTACCTTCCTACATACCTCTGTATCTATGAAGAGAAAGGGGAAAGAGAGAAAATTATCACATCCTAAATACTTTAGGACCCTAAGCAGCTCTAAAGCTAGTCTAATTTAAGGGGGGGAAATCATTTACAATCAATGTTAAATATGTTGAATATAGGGACTAGGGAAGGAAGTAACCTAATAACATTGAAGTATGAAACAACTATAGAAAATATTTTGGTTTTTATCTCTACCTAAGCTTCTGAAATGCAAAAGTACTTATTTATATATTTGTGGAATGCTTTCCTCTCTTTCCTTTTCTCTATCTGGCTTTTAAAAAAAAATCATGCATGACCTGGCACAGAGCCCATGCCATCCTGAAGGGGGCAGCAGTGGAAGACAGGAGTGCAGCCACACCAACACTCCGCCTGGCCTGTGCCACCACCTTGAACCAGCACAGTGAGCCCCCGACTAGCCATAACTCCTGAGGGATGACCGCCACAACTTTGTAGTGAGTGGCACACTACCTCACTGTGGGTTCCAATATGTCCATAGTGACCACACACCAGAGAGACATCCAGTGCCGCATCTCCAGGCCCAGACCTCCAGATGCTGCACTCCAGCGATCCACACCATGAGTGCAAACCAAGGGGACCCTGCACTCCATACTGCCCAGGCCCCAGGATCATGCTGCTGGAGTAAAAAGGAGCTACCAGTGTGTAACCTGCCCAGGCCCCCAGGACTGAGATACTGATGCAAGCGCTCCATGACTGTGCTTACAGTGTGGGCTAGGGATACCTGGATCAGCATCCCACCCAGGCACAGGATCACACTGCAAGTGTGCTGCCAGAGGTACTTAGGGTGCCCACCATGCCCCAGGTTCTGGGCCCGCACATTAAATTGCATGCCAGAGAGTTCTGGGACCTCACACAGAGTCACATATCATAGGAACTATGCACATGCCCCACTGAACCCGAGCACCTGCAGTGGACAACTCAGAGACCAGATCTGTAGGGGAATGGAGTACAATTAAGAGCAGAAACCATAAAGGCATGAGATTCAAGGTAGACTCAGCTTCTGGGCTAAGTCGTTCTGTGTCATTAGTCTGCTAGGGGCTTCAACCTCTCAAGAGCTCACACTGGTTTCTCAGGGCCAGAAATAGATAGCAACTTTCATTACATAGAAACAAATACAAATAGAGAGCAAAAATGGGAATAAAAAGAAACAATCATCAACGGAAAGAAAAGGAGGCATCACTAGAAAAGGAAATAAGTGAAATGGAGCAGTCTGACAGAGAAAGAATTCAGAATAATGGTTATAAGGAAGCTCAAATGTCTGGATGAGAAATTCACCAACATGTGTAAGAATCAATTGGAAATGAGGAATGCATAACTGCAATCAAGAACACAAATGTAAGGTTACAAAGATACACTCAAAGAAACTGAAGACTGAGGAAGCAAGTTAGAAGCAAGGATAGAAACAATACGAATCTGAAGAGCAAGTGGGGGAAAAAAAGCAAGAGGAGAGTATAAGGGAGCTTTGGGATAACATGAAATGAAGCAACATCCATACAATAGGGGTGCCAGAAGGACAAGAAATGGAGCAAGGAATAGAAAACCTATTTAAAGAAATGATGAGAGAAAAATTCCCTGACTTGGAGAAGAAAAAAAGTCACAAAAGGAAGAGGAACCTAAAAAGACCCACACCAAGACACATCAGAATTATAATGACAAATGTTAACAAAGAAAGAATTGTAAGGGCTGAAAGAGAGAGACAGAAAGTTAGCCTACAAGGATCTCCTATTATACTATCAAATGATTTATCAACACAAATACATCAGGGCAGAAGGAGATAGAATGAGGTATATAAAATAATGAAGAGCAAGGGACTGAATCCAACAATACTCTATCCAATGAGGCCATCATTTAAATTGAAGTTGAAATCAGGAGCTTTGCAGACAAAAACAGGCTAAGGGAGCTTATGACCACCAAACCAGCAATGAAAGAAATCCTAAAGGGACTGGTGTAAGAAGAAGGAATAGAAAAGGATGCACAAACACACACAAAAATAATAAAAATGGTAACAAACAAGTACCTATCAATAATAAACTTAAATATAAGTAAATCAAAAATTGAATACCGCAATCAAAAGACATAGGGTGGCTGAATGAATAAGAAAACATGACTTGTATATATGCTGTCTACAAGAGATCCACATCAGAACAAAGGACTCACACAGACTGAAAGTAAAGGGATGGAAAATATTTTTTTTTCAGGCAAATGGAAATGAAAAACAAAACAAAACAAACAAAAAAAGGATGGCTTAGCAATACTTATATCTGACAAAACAGAACTCAAAGTGAAAGCCATAATAAGAGATAAGGAAGGCTACATCATAATACTAGAGGGAGCAACTCAAGAAGAGGATATAATTCTGAAAAACATATATGCTCCCAATGCAGGAGCACTCGAAATACATAAAAAAATTTCTAAAAGATATCAAGGGAGAGATCGACAGCAATAGAATCATAGTTGGAGACTTTAATACCTCATTGACATCACTGAATAAAAAATCAACAAGGAAACAGCAATCTTTAGTGACTTACTAGATCAGATGAAACTAATTGATATCTTCAGAACATTTTACCCCAAAGCTACAGAATATGCATTCTTCTCAACTGCACATGGGACATTTTTAAAGGCAGACCACATATTAGGACACAGCTAAGTCTCTACATATTAAAGTAGACTGAAATCATATCAAGCATCTTCTCAAATCACAATGGCATAAAATTAGAAATCAACTAAAAACAATAGAAAACAATCAAACACATGGAGGCTAAAAAGCATGCAATTAAATAATGAATGGGTTACCAAAGAGATTAAAGAAGCAATAAAAAACATCCTGGAAAAAAATATCATGAAACACACAACAATTCAAAATCTATGGGACATAGTGAAATCTATGGGGGGGGGGAAATTCATAGTACTACAGGCCTATCTAAAAAATCAAGAAAATTGGCAATAAGTTATCTAACACAACAACTTACAGAATTAGGACCTAAATAAACACTTCTAGAAAGTGGACATACAGAAGGCTAACAGGCATATGAAAAATGCTCTAAGTCACTAATCATCTGAAAGATGCAAATCAAAAGGAAAATGGCGTATCATCTCACACTTGTCAGAATGGCTATCATCAAGTCACAAGAGCTGGGGAGGATAATGGAAAAGGGAACCCTTGTATACTTCTGGTATGAATGCAGACTGGTTCAGCCACTGTGGAGAACAGTATGGAATTTCCTCAAAAAATTAAAAATGGAACTCCCATTTGACCCACTTCTAGGAATATATCCCAAGAAACTGGAAACACCTATCAGAAAGAATATATGCATCCTTATGTTCATAGCAGCATAATTTACAATAGCTAAGATTTGGAAATAGCTATTGTGCCCATCAGCAGATGAGTGAATTAAAAAACAGTGGTACATCTACACAATAGAATACTATGTTGCTTGAAAAAAACAAACAAACAAACAAACAAACAAAAAACAAACAAAAAACAAAAAAACTCTTACCATTTGCACAAGCATGGATGGAACTGGAGAGCATTATGATAAGTGAAATGAGCCAGTTAGAGAAAGATAAAAATCACATGATATCACTCATTTGTGGAATATAATGAACAACATAAACTGATGAACAAAAACAGATGCAGAGACATAAAAGCATCAAAAAGACCATCAAGCCTCAGAAGGAAAACAGGAGAGGTTGGAGGGGAAAACAGGACTTGCTTGCATGCATAATAAGTATAACCAATGGACACAGAAAATAGGGTGGTGAATGCCTGGGCTGGGGACTGGATGCAGGCTGGGAGAGGTCAATGGGAGAAAAAGGAGAACATATGAAATAGTTTGAACAACAGAGAATTAAAACACAAAAATTAATAAAAATGTAAAAATCATGCATATAACTATTCACTATAATAATAAGATTATTTAAGTCTCATATTTATTTCTGCATTCATTGCAACAGATCCCAGTTATAATTTAAAAGTGAGGTAAATAGGAAGTAAAATACTTTTTAAAATGTATTTCTTCAAAATTCGGTTATGATAAATAAAGGGAAATATGCAAAAATCTATATAACAAAAGGCTGATATGCAAATCAATCAAATGGTGAAATGACCAGTCACTACGACATGCAATGATCACCAGGGGGTAGATGCTAAATGCAAGTGCAGCCCCCTGTTGTCAGTGAACTCCCACAGGGGGAGCACTGCTCAGCCAGAAGCTGGGCTCATGCCTGGTGAGTGCAGTGGCTGGCAGGAGCCTCTTCCACCTCCGCAACAGCGCTAAAGATGTCCCTACTGAAGGCAAGGGAGTGGGCCTAAGCCATCAGTTGAACATCCCCTGAGGGCTCCCAGACTGTGAGAGGGCACTGGCCAAGCTGAGAGACCCTCCTGAGAGCACGAATCTCATGCACTGGGCCTCTCATAGGCTATAACAAAAGATCACTAAGAGAGACAATCTAAAAGACCAAATGCCTTGTTAAATTAGCCTTACATTGGTATGTGCTTAATTAATAAATGAGATAGTCTATTATTATTTAGATTTTCCCCCAAAAGTAAAAGATAATCTCAATATTACAAGAAAACCAAGACACAACAAAATCACGTATCACATAAGAGATAATTCCTATTTAGGTTCCCTGTATAACTTGTTACCAAGTGTTGTTGTTGTTGTTTTTTTAATTTATGTTTATTGTTGAATGTATTATGGATGCCCCCCAAAACCCTCCCCTCCATCTCCGCCCTGGTTTTGTTTTTACTTGCAAGTATTTTGTATTATGTGGCAGTAAAATTATTCCTCAACAGAAACTAAGTGTAAATAAGAAAAGGAGGCAGGTAACCAGGAAAAGTCTTCAACTTCATCTTATGAATGAAAAAATAAAATAGAATAGCTGAGAATGAAGAGAAGTCTTCATTAAGTAAAATGGCACGTATTTGATATGTTCCAAACATTCTACCTGTTACCTTCCATAAACCAAATAAACTAAACTTGTTGAGTGCAAACAGGAATCTCATTATGTAATGCTGTAATGGCTTAATTTGTAAATCATGTGCTTCTAATATTCTCTACCAAAGAAAAGCTTGTTAAAGAGGCCTTCGTATTCTAATGTGAGATATTCCTTAAAACTACTTAAAATATTCACTTTGAGTCAATATACTAACACACATTTAGAAAATTAGTGCCCTGAATTCTGCTGCTAGGCATGTAGTTAATAACATAAAACTGATTTTGCAGCAGAAAATTGAAGGCTCTACATTTAAATGATAACTAGTTTTGAAGGATAAAACAAGAAGCAAATGCATCATATTCACATACATTTTTGTTCCACTTTGGGCAAACATAAAACATTTTTATTAGCACTACAATGATTTATTTTTTAAAAAATGACTCAGTGGCATGTCTGGAAGACAACTGCTAAGACTAAGCAAATTTTATAAATAAACTTATTACTTTAGGTACATTTGTACTAGTAACAAAATCAAAATATTATAGAAGAGGAATAAATTCCATTAAAAAGGACCAATTCTTCTGATTAAAAATTTGTAACATTGTATTTATGTAGATAAAAATTCTTAAATAGAGTTTATCTGAACGTCTAAAATCCTTAATTGGTACAAAAAGTTGAAATTTTCACTTAAATAATGAATAAGATGCTGCAAATATATTCAAGAAGAATTTCTACTATATATATTAAATATGTTTGTGAGAATACTTTATACACTTTTTATATTTGTGAAGTACTGTGGAACCTAACATGGTATTCATGTATTACTGAACATAAGACAGAATAGTCAAGATGAATATTTACCATATATACCTATGGTAGAGAGAATGAAGTATATTATTCCTGTTTTATGGATGAGAAAACTTTCATAGAGGAGAGATTTGACTTACTTGAGTTTATAAAGAACACACAGAAATATCAACACCACAATTGTCTGAAAACTCCTATTGGCCCATATGGAAGTTTGAACTAAAATAAAGTTAAGAAGCATGTAATTTCTATGAAGGAAGGGGCTGTTTTATTCACTATTCACTATTATATCCTTAGTATCAGTGGGATTCAATACTAGGGTCACAGTAAGTTCTTAATATTTGTTGAATATACAAATTAATAAGAGAAGGATTGAATGCTAACTAAAACATTTTTTTTTTGCACAATGGGAGACTTACTATTTCTTAAATCAGGATTCTAAACATTATACATTATTAAGAGATATATAAACTTTGACCAATGTCCTAAATTAATATCTTAATTTAGAGATTTCATAATAACTTAGCTCTAAATAGAAATATGTCAGATGACTTAACTTAAGCCTGCAAATATCAGATGAGTCAGTCGAAGGAGAAGGAATGGAAAATGGCATCAATAAATGTGTCTGCATCAGGAGAAAAAGTTATCTGGGCAGTTGATATAATATCCAGGAGGCCTAAAAGATATCCTTTAATAGAAAACTTAATTATAATATAGACTAGCTATTGATCCAATCAGATCATTTCTCTGCTGTAATCCTATCTAATAAAGAGGGAATATGCTAAATGAGCATCACACCTCACAAAGATGGCAGCACCCAGTTCCTCAGCCCCACCGGGATGAGAGGCGCGAAGCACAGCCGGGCCCATCCCCAGGTGGGTCCAGCTGCTCCGCACACCTGCCTCCGGAGTCCCCCAGTCTCCTCAGCCCCCAGCTTCCCAGGGCTGGCCCAAGGTGCAGGGAAGCCTTGTATGGCGGCTGCCCAGACACCCAGGGCCGCCCAAGGCTCAGGTAACCAGGACCAGCTGAGGCTTGTGCTGCCGGCAGTGGCAGTAGCAGAGGTGTGATGAGGGCATCGTCTTCCCCTGATAACCGAGTCACCTCCCACCCCTGAAGGCTCCCAGACTGTGAGAGGAGGCAGGCTGGACTCAGGGACCCCCCTCCTCAAGTGCATGAAAACTCATGCACTGGGCCTCTAGGTACTAATAAAGTCTATAGTCCTTTATAATATTTAAGAATATTAAATGGTTAATTGTAAGTCTTACAAACATAAAGTATGAATTAAATGAGTATTTGAACTGTACATGTTAGCTCAAATAGGAAGAAGAAACCCTATGTATGAATGTTCCATACATATTATAGAAGAAAATGATTATTGGAGAAAGTATTTATGTTTTCTCTTTAAATGCTGCTGAGAGATCCAGTAAAATAAAGATAGTCCACTATCTACTGGAATTGATAACATAGGATTTACGGCAGCTATGACAAGAAAAAGATTGGTGGAGTGCCGATATGAATAGAGGCACAATCTTCATGCAGAATTCTGGAGAAGAGTGCTTTCTAATTTTAAACATGTAATATATAAAATTAATTTATACAGATTCTTTCAAGAAAAGGAGATGATTCTGTACAAACCTCTAATGTTATGTTTTGGCTCATTAATGTTGTTTAGCACTTCACAAGGATATCTATTTTGACTTGGTTCCTCAAAATACATTAGACCTTCAAAGTCAATTAAAATTCCAATTCTATCCGACTTAAAGTTCCATGGGAATGACTCTGGTAGGGCAAAGTGTGCCTGACATCACAACACTGAATATGAAACTCTAATAATCATCATCAACTTCAATGACTTCTAATATTTGTCTACAATAATTGACTTAACATTTTAAATTATATGTGCTGTATCTGAATGTCTAAGTGGAATAAAATGACTATAGTTTATAATAATTAATTTTGCATGGCATATTTGTATTTAATGATTCTTAAATACAGCAGAAGAAAAATTATAAGAACACAGGCACTATTCTTTTCAAATAACTTAGTGGTAGTGATTTCCAATTAATAAAAATTATTTTGAAATATCAAATTAGTAGTAGTTAGAAGGGAAATTTTATACTGCTGACAATATTTCCATACACACATCCCATTGCCAATTCACAATTTATTAATTACCTGGAGTATAGTTTAGATCTATTCTATGCTTCCATCCATTAGACTTCTAAAAGAACAGCATGCCATCCCATTTGTTTATTTTCTCTCTAGTTTCCATTGCCCTCAGTATATGTCTGAGATTTTGCTGCCTGTGGATTCCTCTAATATTTTTATGGTTTCCCATCTGATGTTTAAGTCCTTTATCCATTTTGAGTTTATTTTTGTTTATGGTGTAAGTTGGTGGTCTAGTTTCATTCTTTTGCATGTATCTGTCCAATTTTCCCAATACCATTTATGAAAGAGACTGTCTTGACTCCACTGTATATTCATGCCTCCTTTGTCAAATATAAATTGAGCATAATGGTTTGGGTCAATTTCTGGATTCTTTATTCTATTCCATTGGTCTATATGTCTGTTCTTGTGCCAGTACCAGGCAGTTTTGAGATCTGTGGCTTTGTAATACAGCTTTATCTGTGGTACTGAGATTCCTCTTACTTTGTTCTTTCTCAGGATTGCTGCAGCTATTCAGAGAATCTTTTTATTCCAGATGAATTTTTGGAGAGTACATTCTAGGTCTGTGAAATATGCCATTGATATTTTAATGGGGAGTGTGCTGATTCTATAAATTGCTTTGGGTAGTATGGACATTTTAATGATCTTGATTCTAAAAAGCTTTTCTTTCTTTTTAGAAAGAAACCATCCACAAAACAACAAAAAAGCCCATTGCATGGGAGAACATATTTGCCAATGTTATTATCAATAAAGGTTTAATTTACAACATTTACAGGGAACTCATACAATTTAACCAAAGGAAGATAAACAACCCAATAAAAAAATGGGCAATGGACCTAAATATACACTTTTCAAAAGAAGACAGAAGAGAGGCCAAGAGACATAAGAAAACATGCTTAAAGTCACTAATCATCCAAGAGATGCAAATCAAAATGACAATATAGTACCATCTCACACTTGTTAGAATGGCTGTCATCAACAAATCAACAAACCACAAGTGCTGGCTAGGATGGGGAGAAAATAGAACCCTCATTAGGCCTATATGCATGCATACAAGTCCTTTGGTTGATCTTTCCCTCTTACCACCTGTTGGGCATGAGGGCATGAGGGCATGAGTGGGGGCGGGTAGAGGACACTGGGGTGATAAGGACATATATGTAATAACTTAATCAATAAAGATTTTTTTTAAAAAAAAAGGAACCCTGATGCACTGCTGGTGGGAATGCATATTGGTGCAGCCATTGTGGAGAACAATATGGCATTTCTTCAAAAAACTAAAAATGGAACTCCCATTTGACCCAGTGATCCCACTTCTAGGAATATATCGCAATAAACTAGAAACACCAATCAGAAAGGTTATATGTACCCTTATGTTCAAAGCGGCACAATTCACCATAGATTTGGAAACAGCCTAAGTGCCCATTAGCAGATGAGTGGATTAAAATCTGTGGTACATTTACATAATAGAATAGTACTATGTGGTAAAAAAAGAAAGAATTCTTGGCATTTACAACAGCATGGATGGAACTGGAGAGCATTATGCTAAGCAAAATAAGCCAGTCAGAAAAAGGTAAATATCACATGATCTCACTCATTTGTGCAATATAATGAACAACATAAACGGATGGAAAAAAACTGATCCAGAGACAGAGAAGCATTGATCAGACCATCAAACCTCATAGGGAAAATAGGGTGGGGGGAGTAAGGGAAGGGATCAACCAAAGGACTTGCATGCATGCATGCATATAAGCCTAACTAATGTATCCAGACATCAGAGTGGTGAGGGCATGAGTGGGGGGACAACAGGAGGATAAGGACACATACGTAATACCTTAATCAGTAAAGAAAAATATAAATAATTAGAAAAATAAAAGAACAGCATGTCTTTCCCCCTGGCCGGTGTAGCTCAGTTTGTTGTGTTACATCACGTGCACTATAAGATTGCTGCTCAGGGTGCACACAAGAGGTAACCTACTGATGTTTTTCTTTCTCTTTGGTGTTTATCTTTCCCTCTCCCTTCCTCTCTCTCTGAAATCAATAAAAACATACTTTTTAAAAAAATATTTTTAATTTATTCTTATTGAATTTTTACAGAGAGGAAGGAAGAGGGATAGAAAGTTAGAAACATCGATGAGAGAGAGACATCGATCAGCTGCCTGGTGCAAGCCTCCTACTGGGGATGTGCCTGCAACCAAGGTACATGCCCTTGACCGGAATCAAACCTGGGACCTTTCAGTCCACAGACCAACGCTCTATCCACTGAGCCAAACCGGTTCTGGCAATAAAAACATACTTTTGAAAAATAAAAGAATAATACGCCTTTATATAGGATCTAACACAATTGCTACTGTGCCAAAGCCGAGAATGTAATAAACTTACCATATTATTTCTAACAACCTTTAGAAAAAGTTTAGATTTTTCTTAGGAAAAATCAGAAATAGCCAACTAGACTTTCCCAAATTAAGTAACTGCTTAAGCAATAGCCAATGGAATAATTTCCTTCCTTTGCTTCCATGCCTGCTCTATAAATTCTTTTCTTTTGCTCCTGTAGGCAGAGTGACCCCCAACTTTAATACTGCCTGATTCAGTTGGCTCCAAAAACAAAAGAAATAATTTTAAAGCTAACCGAATAACAATGCTTAGCAACCATTCTCCTTGAAAGCTTCAAGGAAAAATAAACCCTATCCCTGGATATTTCATATTATATTCCACAGAATAGCAAACTAAAATTGCTGTTAGCATAGTAATAAAAAAAACCTTATGATGCATCACATAGAGTTTTAAGGTCATGTTAGGAACATAAATCTTTCAGATCTAAAATATATTATGCAGATCAAATTAACTTAGACTTTTATGGTTAGATGCTTTGTAAAAGACAAAAATTATTAGATATTAATTATCATGTCTAATTCTGATTAATTCAATATTCTTGAGATATACAAGAATATGAGGATATTATAAATTTATGAAATATTTTTCAAAATATATTTTTATTGATTTCAGAGAGGAAGGAAGAGGAGAGAGAGATAGAGACATTAATGATGAGAGAAGATCATTAATTGGTTGCCTCCTGCATGCCCCCACTGGGGATTGAGCCTATAACCCAATCATATGCCTTGACCAGGAATCAAACCATGACCTCCTGGTTCATAGGTCGATACTCAACCACTGATCTATGCTGGCTGGGCTTATGAAGCATTTTTATATGTAGATACTCTAAAGATAAATGAAAAATATATGTCTGTGAGTTTGCTTATATTATAATTTTTCTATAAAAGCTTACAATACATAAATCTAATAAGCAAAATATTGCATATTCCATAAGTAACTAAAAATTAAAAGAATTAAGAACAATAACATTTTTCAAAAAAATTAGTCATAGGGGAGAAGAAAAAGTGTTAAGCCTATAAGTGTAAGGTATATAAAAATTCCTGAGAGAAGACAAAATATATATGTCAGTTACCAAAGAATTATTGTTAAATACATATTTTTAAAAGGTGAAGACTCCCAGATTTTATAATAAACATAATCCAACTCCAGTACACATATTAACTATGGATGCACTCTTTCCTAAGTTTTCTTCAAGCATATAAAACTCATCTTGTTTTCTCTTCAGTTTGCTCAGTTCCATTCATTTCCAAACATGAATAAAAAAATAAAAAAATTGCTTAGCCAAAGGATCTCTCACATACACATGTGCACAATTCTAATAAAAGTAACAACTGCCCAGCAGTATTGATAACAAAAATACATAACTCATACATATTGACATCAAAAAGGCAAACAATATGAGTAAGAAATGGGCAGAGGACCTGAATAAATATTTCCAAAGAGGACATAAAGATAGACAACAGACATATGAAAAAATTTTCAGTGTTACTAATTATCAGATAAATGCAAATAAAAACAATGAAATATCACTACTACACACCTGCTATAATGGCTGTCATCAATAAACCAACAAAGAACAAATGTTGGTGAGGATGTGGAGAAAAGGGAACCATCATGCATCATTGGTGGGATTGCAAATTGGTGCAGCTACTATGGAAAATACCATATGTTCCTCAAAAAAATTAAAAATATAATTTCCAATTGACCCAGTAACCCCACCTCTGAGTATTTATCCAAATAAATATAAAACACTAATTAAAAATACATATGCATCCTACGTTTGTTGCAATATTATTTAAAATAGTGAAGATACAGAAGAAACCTAAGTGTCCATTGATAGCTGATTGAATAAATATGGGGTAATTATATACAAATAGAGGCCTGGTGCAAGAAAATTCATGCACTGGAGAGGGTTCCCTCAGCCTTTCCTGCCCCCTCTCCTAGTTCGGGAGCCCTCAGGGGTGAGAGGCCAGGCAGAGGCGACACCCCCATCACACCTCTGCTGCTGCCACTGCCGGCAGCACAAGACTTGGCCAGCCCTGTTTACTTGAGCCGCAGACGGCCCTGGGAAACTGGGAAGCCACCATCTGAGGCTTGCTTATGCCAGCCCTGGGTAGCTGAGGAGCTGAAGGGACTGGGGGACTCTAGAGGCCTTGTCATGCATCTGCTGCCCCTGTGGGGCTGAGGGGACTAGGTGCCACCATCCTGTGGCTGTGGGCACTGCCATCTTTGCAATGGCATGAGGGTCAATTAGCATGTTCTCTCTTTATTAGATAGGATGTAATATTATTCAGTCATACAAATGAATGAAATATTACTATTTGTGACAACATAGGTGAAGCTAAATAATGTTATGCTAAGTGAAGTAAGTCAGGTGGAAAAATAAAAATACCATATAATTTCAATTATATGTGGAACATTAAAAAGTAAACAAACAAAATAGAAACAGGCTCATTGAAACAGAAAACAGACTGATGGTTGCCAGATGGGAAGGGGATTGATGGACTGGGTAAAAAAGGTGAAGGAATTAAACAGTACAAACTGGCAGTTACAAAACAGTCATGGGGAGTAAAGTACAGCATAGGACATATAGCCAATAATAATCTAATAAATATGTATGGTGCAGAAGGGTGCTAGGCTTGTCAAAGGAATCACTTCATAAATTATTTAATTTTATAACCACTATATTGTACACCTGAAACTAATATTGAATGTCAACTTTAATTAAACATTTTTTAAATTAAAGAAAAACATTTAATTGCTTAGAAAATATCAATAATACATTAGGTAAAAATAGACTGAATTATAAACAATGAGTTAACTATATTTCCCACTTTGAAAAAGATACACCTATTATATATTATTAAATGATTATATATAAGACATTATGTATCATTTAGCAATTACACATATTATATAATTCGTATTTTATAACATTATCTATATACACTGAGTGGCCAGATTATTGTGATCTGTGAATGCATAATAATCTGGCCACTCAGTGTATATATATTTAGAGGCTTGGTGCATGAATTCGTGCATGGTTGGGCTCTGGCCAGCCTGGCCAGGGAGAGGGGACATGGGCAGTTGGCCAGCCTGCCTGCTGGTTGAACTGCTGGACAAGGGGACAATTTGCATATTAGCCTTTTATTATATAGGATCAGAGACCCAATGCACAAAATTCGTGCATGGGGGTGTGTCCTTCAGCCCAGCCTACTCCCTCTCCAACCTACCTGGATCGGGCCTAAACGGGCAGTTGGACATCCCTCTCACAATTCAGGATTGCTGGCTCCCAACTGCTTACCTGACTTCCTGATTGCCCCTAACCGCTTCTGCTTGCCAGCCTGATCACGCCCTAATCACTCCCCTGCCAGCCTGATTAATGCCTAACTGCTCCCCTGCAAGCCTGTTTGCCCCTAACAGCCCTACCTTATTGGCCTGGTCACCCTGAACTGCCCTCCCCTGCAGGCCTGGGTCCCCCTCAACTGCCGTTCCCTGCAGGCCCAGTCACTCCCAACTTCCCTCCTGTGCTGCCCTGGTCACCCCTAACTGCCCTCCCCTGCAGGCTTGATCACCCACAACTGCCCTCCCTTGCAGGCCTGACCTTCCCAACTGCTCTCCCCTACTGGCCTGATCACCCACAACTGCCCTCCCTTACAGGCCTGATTCCTGCCAACTGCCCTTTCCTGCTGGCCATCTTGTAGTGGCCATCTTGTGTCCACATGGAGGCAGGATATTTTGATCACATGGGGGCAGTCATCTTGTGTGTTGGAATGGTGGTCAATCTGCATATTACTTTTATTAGATTGGATAGAGGTCTGATGCATGGGTAGGAGCCAGCTAGTTTGCCCTGAAGGGTGCCCTGGATCAGGGTGGGGGTTCCTTTAGGGCATGCGGTGGCCTGGGTGAAGGGTCTGTGGTGATTTGCAGGCCAGCCATGTCCCTGGTGACGTAATTGGAGGCCCTGGTATCTGGGATTTATTTATCTTCTACAACTGAAACTTTGTAGCCTGGAGCGGAGCCAAGCTTTCTGCTAGCTCTGAAGCAGCAGCCATTGAAACTTTGTTGCCTTAAGTGGAGGCCTAGACGGCCAGGGTTTGCGGAAAACTTGGCTTCCTCCATCACCAGGGGCAATCCAATCCTCCCTCCTGCTTCTCTGTGGCCGTAGCCATCTTGTTTGGGTTAGTTTGCATACTTGCTCCGACTGGCTGATGAGTGTGGCTTGGGTATAGTGGGGTTACAGTCAATTTGCATGTAACTCTTTTATTAAATAGGATATACACTGAGTGGCCAGATTATTATGTTTTTAGAGATTATAATAATCTGGCCATTCAGTGTATATATCTATAATAATAAAAGTGTAATATGCCAATTAGACTGGACAGTTGAACAACCTTCCAGACGACCTTCTGGAAGAAACCAGGGCTGTGAGTGCCAAACTGCTTGCATGAATTTCATGCACCGTGCCTCTAGTAGATAAATAAAGCAAGAGTGTGCTTTCATAGACTCATGATAATAGCATGACAGTGAACTAAGTGGCCAGAATTAAGATATAGTTATGATTGGTTTTCCTGGCCTCAAAAGCAACTCTCTTTCAGTAGGTGTGAAGGCAGACTAAATTTCACTTCTGATACATGAATAAACTATTCTTGGAAATCTGGGAAAGAGCCATAGGAGGGAGTCACATAAAAAGCCTGATTATTTTTAATTTTGGCCAATTGGGGAACAGGGTTATAATATCTTGGGGATAGGACTTTATTTTAGCCAATACTAGAGGTTTATATATACTAATTAACATGGAGGTCCTTTTTCACTATATATGAATGTGTGTAAAAGAGGTAACAGTTTAAACCATAATATTTTTCCTTACTACTTCCTATATCTGTATATCTTGTCACTTTTGTGAAACAAGTTGGAGAAAACAGACTATTCAATGACAAATGATGAAGGTTTATTTTGTTTTGTTTTTTAGAAATAAATTTAAATTGGTTCATTGGGGATACACAAATACCCAGGCATGTCTGGCAATCTGCTGCACCCTACAGAACCACACTTTACTCTGCTAACCGGGCTTCTCCTCAGGGTCTTTTCACTGGATTTGTGGCAATACACTGCAAATATTGGTAGAGTATTCGTCTGAAAGTAATAAAAGAGCCAACTTACAGTGGGTCCAATAACAAAATATCTAATATTGAGAAGCTGGATAGTTTTTATTATAAATTCCAGAAATAGATGGGGTGTAGGGTGAGCAGAGATCTGAGTTATTCTAATTTGAATTTGCCTATTGATGTTATATATGTAGGTATGGCAACTTAAAGTAACTATTACTAGATTACTATTAAGGTATGAAAACATTTTCTCTTAATGTTTCCTTTTCTGTGTCTCAGTGGATTTCAGTTTATACCTCAAAATGCTCCTCAGTGCTTCCTCCTTTCTCAATTTTTTCCCCTTATATATCTAGTTTTTGTTCCTGTCTTTCACACACTCAGAATGACAAATTACTAGGGATACAACAAAGGGCACATGTAGGTGACTGAACAAGTGTTCCAGACTAGGAAATGCAGGCATGAACCATATTGCCTCTCTACATAAAGCTCCTTCTGCCAGAACAAGCTAAGTTGCTTTGGTTAAACAATATATTTAAACTTGAAGGTGAGGGTAAAAACATTCTGAGAATGGAATATACTAGTAGCAAGTAACCTTGGGAGTACTTGCTTGCATTCTAAGTTTCCAATTCTTTGGAGTCTAGAAATGCTTTTTATTTGACATATTATTGCTAATGTATGGTTAGAATGCTACCCTATTTAATGAAGCCTTCAGAAAGTGGCTTTAGTCATTATGACCAGATACAGGTCCTGATTATAACTAGAAATTGGATGAAGATCATCATGTTACATTCTGCTCCCCCTCCATTACACTACCTAATTCAGTCTCTGTTCCCCAATCTAGCCTATATATCAATTTGGTGTAACACTCTTGTGTAAGAGATAATCAAGTCTAAAAATGTATTTCCTTGAATGGCAGTTCATGCCTTTCATAGCCTGACATTAATGAACTTTAATTTCACTTCTCTGTGTCAGAGGCTATCAGTATTCTATCAGTCCTTTCAGCCTTTCAGGATGCTCTAAAATCAATATGGTGCATAAGACCTGTTTTGTTTTGTTTTGTTTTTTAATTCTCCCAAACTATCTGTGTACACAGCAGGTCAGATGTGCTGAAGAATTAACATCCCTATGGGGAAAGCTCTCAACAAATAAATAACTCATAGAATTTAGTGTCTGAGACATCTGTTTTATACCATTCCCCAGAATGTCCCAGTGGAACTAAGCTCTAATTATCCATCGTATTAACTAGCTTACTAAAGCACCCTTTATTGCTGTCATCCTTTGTATCACTTTTCTTCCTTGAGCTATGCATCCCCCAAATAAACTACCTGCACTCAAATTCTCCTTTCAGTATCAACCTACAAAGGAACTACAACTAAGACATCTGGTACAAAATATCATTCTAGGAAGTGATTAACCCAGTAACTGATTACTCGCAGGCCAAATGCCAACAAGGACTCTACCGCTGACAGTGAGATAGTGATGATCCCTACCATTCTGAAGCATCTCAATTATTAACAATTTAACTCAACTCAGCCAATACCTAACTCAGGGTATGGTGAACTGGGATATCATAAAGTAAATGAGTTGTATTAATTTATATAGTATCTTAAGTACTTAAGCAACTTACACTGCAGGACTAAAGGTAATTATTAGGATAACTAGAGGCCTAGTGAATGAATCCATGCACTGGTGCGGTCCCTCTGCCTGGTCTGTGCCCTCTGGCAATCTGGGACCCCTCGAGACTGCCCAATTTTGTCCAATCCCTGCAGGCCAGACCGCAGGACTCCAATGGTGAACAAATCTGTGCACTGGGCCTCTAGTATGCATAAAAGATATTTGGTTAATCTCTTCCTGCCCTCCCCTACTTTCCTCTGAGATTCATAAGTATCTTCCATGTTTCCATGCCTGTGCATTGAGTGTCTACACCCTGGTTGTCAGTGCATATCATAGCTACCGGTAAACCGTCAAAAGGTCGAACAGTTGACTAATCACACTCTCAGACACTTAGCATGTTACCCTTTTATATATATAGATGGCTACTGTTAAATGCTATCAATGCATTAAAGAAAGAAAAATGGAATACTCAATTCAGC
Organism: Lasiurus borealis; assembly: GCA_004026805.1. Classification (NCBI taxonomy): domain Eukaryota; kingdom Metazoa; phylum Chordata; class Mammalia; order Chiroptera; family Vespertilionidae; genus Lasiurus; species Lasiurus borealis. The sequence continues at coordinate 33,420 of PVJN01011838.1, forward strand.
TAAAACCCAACTTAGGGCATTGTTTGAAATAAATGACTTTTAGAAAAATAAATAATAGCAATTATAGAAACATCTCATGCAGCCAAAAGGCAGTAGGGATGCAATCCAGGCTCAGAATCTTGACTATGCAAAAAATCAAACTACAAAGGATGAATTTCCAGCTTTACTGTATTTTTTTACATTAAAGTCAGGCATGTGTGGGGAAGAAAATAAGACCTAGAATAGAGAAAGATGGATATATTTAAGAACTTAAATCTACATATTTCCCTAATAACTACTGGCCTGCAGAAATGGCTCAGGGATTCTTGGTAGAGGAAAATAACCTCCCTTTGCTTAGAGGATATGCAGTGGCATTGCCTCAGGTAGATATCTAGCAAGAGGAAGCCTACCTTCTCTCTCTCCACTTCCTTCAAGGCTTCTAGGCCAACTACTGTATTTACTTTTCAATATTACCCAACTATGGAAATAGTCTCTCTTCATGGAGAGGAAAGGGATTATTGATAAAAAGTATTGCAAGTCTAGGCTAATAAATACAGATAGGATGGAAAATCATACTTGGGCTTGATCTCAAGACTATTGAATATGAAGCCAAATAAAACAGAGTTGACTGATACAGAATCCCTCACCTGTGACCAGATTTTGATAACATCTGGATCCAGTAATTATATGCTGTTAGGATACTTTGTAGTGGGAATTGGATTGTTAGAAGGGTTATAATGACCTAGAGTAAAAGAGGCAAAAATACTTGTACAAAGTTTTGATAAGGGGTCAAAAGTTTAGATAAGCATGCTAGACTAGACTTATTGAATAAAACTAAAGAATTCACCAGTTTATTATATTCCTGGGATGTCCTAGGACTTCAGAGACTTACACTCCAGGAGGAAAGGTAACTCTTGGCCTTTAAGACAAACTCTTCACAAAAGCAAAAATGAATGTGCTAATGAAAACAGTTTGAGAACTCAGCTGTGGTTGTCTATAGACCAGATTTGAAGGTAGAGTTGGGGCTTTGCTTATGAAAATGGTTCACTAGTTTCAATAGGAATGATGGTATTGTGGCTTTGCAGAGGCCACTTGGCAATGCTTAACTGTAAGAGGAAAGGTGGATATAATGGTTCTAAGTGTCAAAATGGGCAGCCAAGATTGAATGACACACAAGGATTTACATCACTAGATAACAGATTATGATTTACCCAGAAATCAGATAGATGAAACCTATAATTCCAAATTATTTTAAGACCAGGTGATATCACAGCTAATGTCAGTTTGGACAATGAAGTCATTATCCTAGACCACTTTCTGCACTGCATTACTTCTCATCCCCGAAGCCCATCAACTGAAAAGCAGGCCCAGTCCCTTTGAGGAAGTTATCCATAATAGCAGAGGAAGCTACAAGTTCTGAGTAATTATACACAATCTAAAACTGACCTTAACCTTGGTTTACAAGTACAATAGTGCCCTTGCCTTGGGGTTGGGGGTAATAACTCTAGGACATTTCCCAAAGGCACTTCATGCACTTGAACCATCTTCTCAATCTCTGTTTATGTTTAAGTTCCAGATTCTCTCAAACCATGCTATAGTCAAAATGAAATAATTATTTTAACTCTCTGTTCCTTTCTCTTTTCCACCAATGCCTGTCATTGTTCCCATAGGACTTCTTTACCCATCCAAATTCTATTCACACTTCAGAAAATTTTCAAATGCCACAGATTAAATAAAGCCATTTTTCTTTTAAATTTTATTGTTGGAAGTATTACATAGGTTCTCCCCCCCCCCCTTAACCTCTTCAAGCCCACTCCTATCCTCCTTGGCCTGAGCCCTCAGGACCCCATTGTATGTGTGCACGGGTTCTGCATACATACTGTGATTCCATTTACAGTATATGAAATGCCTAGAATATGCATATCTATAGAGGTAGAAGATAGATTAATGTTTGCCTAGTGCTAGAAGTTGGGGAGGGTGAGGTGGGAGAAGGGGAGGGATTGTTAATGGGAACAGAGTTTTTTAATACATTCTAAATTTGTGGTGATAGTTGCATAACTCTGAATATACCAAAATCATTAATTTACACACTGTAATTGGGTGAACTTTATAATATGTAAATTATATCTTTATTAATTAAATGACATGTTTATTAATAAATATCCTATATAACAAAAGGGCAATATGCAAAATGACTGAAGACAGAACAACTGGTTGCTATGATATGCACTGACCACAAGGGGGCAGATACTCAACACAGGAGCTGCCCCTTAGTGGTCAGTGCACTTCCACAGGGGGATTGGCACTCAGCCAGAAGACCAGAAGCCAGGCTCAGAGCTCAGCGCTGGTGATCACAGAAGCTATGGCGGGAGTCTCTCCCGCCTCTGTGGCAGCACTAAGGATATCTGACTGATGATTTAGAGAGCTGGCCTAAGCTGTCAGACATCCTCTGAAGGCTTCCAGACTGCAAAAGGATGCAGGCTGGTCTGAGGAACCCCTTGAGTTCATGAATCTAATGCACCAGGCCTCTAGTGTTAAATAATAATATTTATCCTTCTATCTGGTGTACATCATATCCGTGTTATTTAAAATGGCCCAGCTTCATGTTGAATAATTATAAAGAAAAAAGTAGAATTGTACCTTAGGATATACCTCAGGAAATGATCTGGGAGATTTATTTTGATACTCAATTCTTCATCAATGAAGTAAAGTTAAAAGTAGCAATCTCACAGTTTATTTCAATGACTTAATGATATAACACCTGTACAATGTATAGCATCATATCTAAAATGCAGTATATATTGAAAATATTGGTTACTAACCTGGAGGAAAGTCACCCAGGTTATTGAAAGGAGGATAGTGCCTAACTTAATGGTCAAGAAGTATTTAATTGATGTAGGCCAATATGATATTTCTTCTAAGAAATCTAAATGAAAATACATGTGCTTCAGGATGGAGTACGAGTGGGAGAACCAGTTACCTTTGGAACTAAATCTGAAAGTTTATAATATGAAGTGATATAAAGACTATGAGAGCATTGCAGACATTTCACATATAAATGAATTAGATACTGGAAGAAAATAAAACCATCACTTATTCCAACTACTCTTTTAAGACTACATTATCCTACTATATGATCTCAATCTGATGATTTTAAATATCATTTTCATTCCAATAATTTCCAAATTTATATCTGGAGTCCTGTCCCCATTATTGAACTTTGAACTCATATATGCAATAGCCCCTTTCATCTATTCAATGTCTACTAGGCTTCAGAAAACATGGGTAATGCAGAACTCTTGATTTTTATCCTTCTACTCTTCTGCTCCTCTGCCAGTCTTATCCATGTCAGTAAATGCAACCACAATAATCTACAAGATAGTCAAGGCAAATTCTAGCAGTGACCAATTATTTTTTCCTGACATCTGACACAAAATTCAACAGCTAGTTATATTAGTTGTGCTTTCCAAAGATATCTAACATATGTCAATTTTTCTCCGTCTGCATTGCCAATAACTTAGTTTCCCTTTCACTGGTATTTCAGCAACTGCCATCTGACTAGTCTCCCTACTTTCACTCTTAGCCCCTCATGGTCCATTTAATATCACAGTGGGTCAAAAATGACCCCTTAGAAAGGTAAGTAAGAAAATTATTGGAAGAAACTCAGCAGTATATGGAGACTCTGAATTTTAGCAATAGAAATAACAAATGTGTACTTCATGTTAATGGTCCATTATTATCCATCTTTCCATCCAACAAAGTTATATAGTAAGAATGCCATTAAAAGCCAGTCCAAGAAAATTTAAATAATTCAATAAATAGCATTGGCAGTATTATTAAAATATCGATCATTATTATTACAGTACTTACTGAATGAGTAGAACCATTGTGTTAAGACTTTACATGCAATATCAACTTCAATCCTCAGAAAAATCTTAAGAGGTAGGATATTTAATATAAGGAGACTGAAGCTTATGAAGTTGAATCATACAGTCTAAAGTCAAAGAACTAGCAAATAGAAGAACTGAAAATCAAAATCTTAAAGGATACATGACAGTTGCCATCAGGAAAGAATTCAATATGAAATGAGTACATCACATTATTAGAGATTAATAGAGTACAGACATATAACTCCCACTGATCAGACTACAGAGACTTTCTTTAATACATTTCTTCTACTTGTTGTCTAATAGTTCAGTTTTGGTGAGGGGAGAGGGAATCTCTCCCATGTGCATTATTAGAGGTCTTTGTAAGTTAAATAAAAATGAACAAAACTAAATTATTTTTCCCAGCCCCTTTATTTACTTAACTAATGAAAACTGCAATGTAACTTGGTTATTTATTCCAAAGTATTCCATTATTTTCACATCAGTCATTGCTATGTTGACAAACATTAACAAGTGATTAAAATTTAATAACTTATATTATTCTTTACATTGTGCAATACGAGTTTCATTAAAAGTAAATAAAGCATGATTCTGCATTCAGGAAGAAATGTCAATATCTTTTTTTGGTTCAAATTTTCAAAATTAAATTAAGAATCTCAGTAGGTAATATGGTAACAACTTTAGCCTCCAACATTGTCAAAAGTTGTTTTTCCTTTTTATTTTCTCTAAATATTCCTCAACTTCATAGATTTTCCTCCTATTTGGGTCTTAAGTTTTGATCTACCAATGCCACTGACTTTCCAAATCCCTTTTAATGACTTCTCATTAATATTCACTTATTTTCTAAATCACTCTGGACATTATTCCTTCTTGGTTCAATATACTTAAAGTCAAGTCTGTTAGGATTTTACAGCATTCAATTTTTATTTTTTTTCATCATCTATGATTCAAATTTTCTGTACTTCTTGTTTCCTCTCCTATACTAAGTTTTGGAATTACTGGAAAACTTTTTATCCCTTCCCATTAAATTTTATTTTATTCACTTCCTGATCATAGGGACAGTTCTCCTGACAAATTAATTCATTCAGGTCTTTGGACAATGTATCCAAAGGATACCCCTCTTTATAGAATTTTAAGGTCTGTAACCTGCTTTCACAGCATGTACCTTCTTTTCATTTCAAAGTCCTAATATTCAACTGGAAAAAATGAAAATGCCAACAGAATCTATTAGACTAATGGCCTGGTGCATGAATTCATGCACACTGAAAGGAAATTAATTAGAAGAAATATTTTAATATTACCATTCACCCTGTCTCTATAATAGAAGTGTCAACCAAATTCATGATTGACAATGACAGATTGAAACACACACGTGCAATTGGCACCAGTGAGAGTTTTCTATGTATCACACATACATAAGTCAACTTAGCCTTTTATAGATATAGAATAAACTTGTTTAATTAGGCCTGCTTTCTGATGTAGTTAAGCTTTTTCCAGCCCATTGAAGCACCCCAACTTCTCTTTCAGGTAATTGTCAGCAGACTATTAGTTTAGATCAACAGAGAGAACAAAGGATGAAATATTTAATTGCAGCTTTGTTTGACTATATTTTGTGCAGTGAGAAAACCTGAAGTTATTTTCAAGGTCCACCATTTCTTACTTCTTTTTAGTTGGGTCAAGTTTCTAAGCTTTCTAAATCTCCATTTGAAAAAAAAAATAGGATTCCACTGAGTATCCTATCTATCTACTCCAAGAGTTCTGTGATGATCAAATGAGGTAAGGCATGGGAAAATGCTTCACAGACATTTGGTTCAAGTGTAAAATGTTTGCACCTGGCTATAAAGCAAGTCATGTTCTGGGCTGAAGACACTATAAGGCTAGTTTCTAGGAAGAAGAAGCCAGGCGCTGCTACATGATGTCATTACCCAGTATACCTCAGCCACCATTTCTGATTTTGCTATGGGGTCTAGGCAGCATTGGCTGCAATTTGGTGGGGTGTTACACTGGGGTGGTGGCGGGGCCTGTGTCCCACTTGGAGCAAGCTGAGTGTTGTTTTGTCGGTGCCAGGTTTGCACTGCCATTTCTCTGTAAATGCCCAGTGTGCATCATGGCAGCTCCTGCACTGAGCACCTGCCCCCTGGTGATCAGTGCACATTATAATGACCTGTTGGAGGGGCAGAGGGGCATTTAGCATATTAGCGTTTTATATATACTAGATGTATATAGATGTCCTCCCAGAACCTCAAAAACCTGAAAGATTTTTCCTAGCTTTCAGATAAGTGCATTATTTGTATGCATTTAAATTATGCTGGGTTAGCAGCACCACAGTCATTTCAACAGATCATATTTATCTGGATATACTTAAACTTTCTGGTTAGCCAAAACTGGTTTGGCTCAGTGGATAGAGCGTCGGCCTACGGACTGAAAGGTCCCAGGTTCGATTTTGGTCAAGGGCATGTACCTTGGTTGCAGGCACATCCCCAGTAGGGGGCGTGCAGGAGGCGGCTGATTTATGTCTTTCTTTCATCGATGTTTCTAACTCTCTATTCCTCTTCCTTCCTCTCTGTAAAAAAATCAATAAAATATATTTTTTAAAAAACTTCTGGTTAATTACTATTACTTATGTACCTCTTTATTAGCAGTTTCTAAATAACCTTCTGGGAGAGGGAAGAAATTTCTTCTAATTACCAATCTCTAAGCCACTTCTCTTTTTGTATGAATTATTGCTTCTTCAGAAGGTTTAGAAAGGCACTTGTAAAAATACTCACATGTATTGAATAATGCTCTAAAATTTATTTGTATGCTCTTTTTACAGCATGTAACGTTTTTCAATTTAGCAACCTTTGACACTGACCTGCAAAAGTATTTGCTCAGGAAAGCAGAGGATACGTTTACTCCTTTTACTACTGAAACTGATTCACGTAACAATGAAAAAGGAATGTTTTAAACATTTTAATCCTTCAGAGCTACCAGCAAATTATTCCTCAGCTGATTTCTTCAAAGCATTGTTCATATCACACTAAACAAGTTTTGTATTTGCCCCTACTTGCAACTCTTTTCAAGTAACTCCTATTTTTTAACTAAATTGTATTCATCTTAAAATCATTAACATAATGTGTGAGGAGTGGAAAATGCCAGATTTACTGACATGGATATTAAAATGAGTGCTGTCATATATATATATGTACTTAAATCACTGAATTCCTTCTGTGAATGTTAAAATAGATTACTGAACAAAAAGCACCAATCTCGATCGTATTTTTTAAATTTCTACCTGCTTCCATAGATGCATCACCATGTCTTTTTTCAGATCATATAGTCCATTTTGACATTAATCTTGAAATTCACAAAAAAAATAGTTTAAAAAAGTCCTAGAATACTAATGAAAGTATTGAACACAATCAAGCCTAACTCTACAACTTCACAGACTAAACCTTGTTTTTTTCTATCTCCTTGGAAAGTATGCACTACTAAATATCTTAAATATTTCATGCATAGATACTGAAAAATGATAAAGAGAATGAATAAATGTACAGGCTATTCATAGGCAAAAATAAAACTCATTAAGACATATAGGAACCTGAATAAACATGTCTAAGGATAAAAGCACTTAGTTTCAGAAAGGTACATATATAGGATCCATCTTTTTGAAGGGAATCTCATAAGCACATATCAAATTAAAATTTTTATGCCCTTTGGTGCTTTGTTTCTACTACAATTGTGTCACTAAATGATGGAAAAATGCTCTAAAAAAAGTTAGGCAATTTTGTCATTATGCAAAAGTCAGTATGCACTTGGACCAAAGTAAATGGTATTGCCCAGTGGTCGGCAAACCTTGGCTCACCTCTCTTTTGACTGAGTTTGCCAACCACTGACCTAGACTCTTGATTCCAATAATTATAGACTGTTATTGTTGCTTGTGTTTAAGCCCCTATCCCAGTGATTGGCAAACTCAGTCAACAGAGCAGCAAACCACCGCTCACAAGCCACATGTGGCTCACGAACCGCAGTTTGCTGACCACTGGTATAGCCTACTATACATCTAAGCTATATGGTATAGCCTATTACTCCTACACTTCAACCTATACAGCATGTATGGTACTGAATAAATACTGTGGGCAACTGTAATATAATGATAGTATTGTGTACCTAAATATATCTAACATAAAAAGAAACAGTGGAAACATGGTATAAAAGATAAAAAATAGAATATCTATATGGGGCCCATACCATGAATGGAGCTTCCAGGACTGGAAGCTGGTCTGAATGGGTCAGTGATGAGAGTTGAGTGACTATGAGGCCTACACTGCTGTAGACTTTATAAATACTGTCCCATAAGCCACCCCCTGCTTCCTTCCCAAAGGGTCAGAAATAGGACATCAAAGTTATCAGTAATGCTCCCTAAACAGGAATGTGGTCTGAATGCTTGGAAATATAAGGAAGACATAGGCTGAGTGAGGTGTAGATCACCATAATGACTGTCAGGAGGAAGTAAAGGTGATCTGAGGATTACTAGTGATAAGAAATCAAGATGGAGTGATGTAGGAATCTAAAGAATTGTCACAGCAATGTGGTGTTGGCTACTACATGTTGGAGAAATGGAAACTTGCAGATTAGGAAACTTTGTAGTATTCATTAATAAAAAAAGAGGGTATAACATGAAGAGGATGTAAAACTGAGAATTCAATATTTTGACCTGGGAAATTTGTTTTGGGTTCTATTGATGCCATCTGGCACAAAGGGCCCTCCCTGACATTGAATTGATGAAAGAAATAAAACTTGTCTATACTTTACATTATTACAATGTAAAATTTTCCGCAAAGTACAGGAATAGGCTGGTTCTATATTATCATTGAAAGTTTTTACTAAAATGGCAATGGTACTTAATCCTGATTAAGGCAGCTCCTTTATACCTGTGTCCTTGTACGGAATCTTAAGTCCTCAACAAAGAAATTACAGCAATGTGTTCTGAAGACCATTAGAGGTCTGGGAGTGCGGTAGCCCCCTCTGAATATGTAGCACTGGGAAGACAGCTCTTCTGTGCTAAAACAAGCCAGTGGTCTACTGATTGGGATGTAATCTGTGTACTTCAAATTAAGATAATGTGAGCAAGAGAAAATCTATTGCTAAATTCCACAGATATTCTCCCGTCAGAGAGAAAAATTATTCCTGAACCACATATCATTCTACTTCTTGCAGAAAATTTGGCTTCAGCACTGTCTTATATGCAATCCGTTTGCTGACTGAAATGTAATTATGTGGCATGTGACTGTATTAGAGATATGTTCCACAGAAACACATCACAAGATTGTTCACTGAGTAGAATTTCTAACAGTGAACAGAGACAAATGAAATATCTATAATAGGTCAGTATATTCTGTATGGTTGATCTATATTTAAGAATATATAACAGGTGTTAATACAGCTCATTAATAATTCAAATCATTCAATAATGCATTCATTAAATATTTTTTAAGAACATGTTATACCAGTGAGTGTTCTAAATATCAGAAAATATAAAGCACAAAGTTTCTGTTTTCATGGAACATTTATTAGGTGATAGCTTATTTAAAAAATAAATTTAAAAGAAACATAAAAATAAAAAAAATATGAATGGTGAAAAGTTCTAAGAGAAAAATGAAGTGAGATATGGTAAAGGAGCTGTGAGTGAATGAGGGAGGTGTTCCTTTGTAGCAGATAATCAGGAATACTTCTTTGATGCTCTGATACTTCAAACATAACTGAAGGAGCAAGCCAAGAAGCAATCTGGGGGAATAGCATTAAAGGAAGAAAAAATAGATCAAAGGGCATGAGTTAGAAACAAGCAGGGTTTATTTGGGAAATAGCAAGGGGCCAATGTGTGAAATGTGAAAGTTCAGTGTGAAAGGTGAGAGTGGTTATGAAATGAGTTCAATGAGACAGCTGAGAGGCAAGATCACCAAGGCTTGATGGAGCAAGCTGTGGTGAAGATTTTTGGCTTACTCTTAATTAAATTTCAACCATTATGAGGTTTTGTCTAGAGAAATGATCTACTTAATGTGTAAGTTAGATCATTCTGGTTGCTGCTGTCTTGATAACTGGCTTTAAGTGGCTTGTGAGGAAGGGACATCAGTGCAGATGCTATTTAACAGTCCAAGTGATAGGAGGCAGTAGTAATTGTAATGATTCTAGATATAGTTTAAGGTTGACCTGATAGGGTTTGCTAATGATTTGGGTACAGGGTATAAGAGATGGAGGGAATGGCAAATATAAGATCAGTAAGTACTGATATAGAAAGCTGTCCAAGGAGAATCCAAGCAGGTGGCATAAGTAAACACCTACACTGCTGCCTTGCACAACAATTTCAAAACTGCAACTAAAAGACAAAACGGGCATCATCCACAACCACACAAAAGCTGGCTGAGTGGAAATTCTACAACTAGAAGGAAAGAGAGGGGCTCACAGAAACCCAGAGGAGCTGCAAAAAGCTTAGGTACAGAGACGCGCCTGTGGAGAGAGTAGGTGTCGGAGAACCTGCCTGGCTTTCTCTGGTGGGAGGGAAACAGAGACTCTCAAAGGCAATGAACCCCTTTATCCTACGACACTAAACCCCAGGTCCAGCCAAAACTCATACGGGGGGAGTTTGGACTGTGAAAAGAGAGAAGTGCATGGAAATTTAGGGGAGTTGCAAGAGATCAGAAGTCTGGTGACACCCACCGCATTGCGCACACAGGACCGGCTGCTGATTGTGCCGCTGGCTTTCACTAGTGGGTGGGAGACAGACCCTCCCAACTGCGCCACCTCTAACTTTACTAAACTCCAGTTTTGGGCGAAACCCTAGGGACCCAGACTCCTGTGGTCCCGGAGCACAGGGGAGCCAGAAAGGCAGCAGTCTAGAGGCACTGCGAGAGAGAGCACGTGAGCACAGGGACCGCTCCAGCAATTACCCAGTCACGTGAGGCTCAGGGGCCGTGGAGGGAGAGACCAACTGGAAGGCAAGGTGGTCCCTTAAGCCCTGAGATTCCACCCATCCCAAGCTCAACAGAGAGGCTTCTGTAGTTTTGCAAGTCTGGTATCATAAGTCTGAATCCAACACAGAAGTTCTCCTAGCATAGTGAAAATGCCGAGTCAAGGGAAGGGATCACAAACAAAATAAATGGAGGGAAAAAAATGACTGGATATAGAGTTCAAAACCACGCTTATAAGGTTTTTCAAGAATATCCTAGAAAAGTTGGATAAAGTTAGCGAGACCCAAGAGGAGATGAAAAAGATCCAACTACAGATGGAAAAGAACCAACTAAAATTTAAACATACACTGACTGAATTAAAAAATATTGTACAGAGACCTAACAGCAGACTAGAAGACAAGAATCAAGTCAAAAAAATTGAAATATAAAGAATCAGAAAACACTCAACTGGAAAAGCAAGAAGAGAAAAGAATCCAAAAATGTGAAGATAATGTAAGGAGCCTCTGGGACAGCTTCAAGCATAGCAACATCAGAATTATGGGGGTGCCAGAAGAAGTGAGAAAGCAAGATACTGAAAACCTACTTAAAGAAATAATGACTGAAAACTTCCCACATCTGGTAAAAGAAATAGACTTACAAGTCCAGGAAGCACACAGAATCCTATATAGAAAGGAATCTAAAGTAGACTACACGGAGACACATCATAATTAAAATAGTAAAAACAAAAGACAAAGAGAGAATATTAAAAGCAGCAAGAGAAAAACAGTTCATTACCTACAAGGGAGCACCCATATGACTCAGCTGATTTCTCAACAGAAATGATGCAGGCCAGATGGGAGTGGCAAGAAATATTCAACATGATGAATACCAAGAATACTCTATCCAGCAAAGCTATCATTCAGAATTGAAGGGCAGATAAAGAGCTTCACAGATAAGAAAAAGCTAAAGGAGTTCATCAACTCCAAACCAGTATTATATGAAATGCTGAAAGGTACTCTTTTAGAAGAGGAAGAAGAAAAAGGTAAAAGATAAAAAATTATGAACAACAAATACGTATTTATCAACAAGTGAATCTGAAAATTAAGGGAATTGAAGATTTGATCAACAGAATAAACTGGTGAATATAACAGATTCAGGAGCACAGAAAGGGAGTGGACTAATAATTTTCAGGGGGGGAAGGGGTGAGGAGTGTACAGGGAGAGACTGGACAAAAATCATACACCTATGGATGAGGTCAACAGGAGGGAGGTAAGGGTAGAGGGAAGGGTGGGAGCTGGGTGGAGGGGAGAAATGGAGGGAAAAAAAGAGAAACAAATGTAATAATCTGAATAATAAAGATTTAATAAAAAAAGAAAAGAAAGCTGTCCAAGATATGTCAAGTGAAATAAAATAAATTTGCATAAAAATGGGTAGACATAGCCCATTTTTATTTTTTTAAAAACATTGGAACATATCTAGTAAATTTTAATAGCAGCCAAGTGTATAAAATGTGGAAGTTGTAAACTTTTATATTTTAATTCATGGGTATTGGCATTGAAGATTTTATTATAGATTATATAATTTTATAACTTTTAGAGCAATTTTAAAATTGCCTCATTACTAGAAGAAGAGATGATGAAATGTATGATTATTCGTTAAATTAGAAGTAAATGTAGTTCTGATAGACATAATTTTCAATAATATGAATACTAAATGAATTTCCCAATAAAACTTCTCAATAGATATTGATTTAATAATTAAAAATATAAGTCTTATACTTTATTTTTCAATTATGTAAATATTAAATTGAATTTTCAAATTTAATTTTTCATTTAGAAAATAAAATATCTGGGAGAATATTATGCTAAGTGAAATAAGCAGGTCCGAGAAAGATGAGTATCACATAATCTCACTCATATGTGGAATGTAATGAACAAAATAAACTGATGAACAAAATAAATCCAGAGATATAGAAGCATGGAACAGACTGACCAATTTCAGAGAAAATTCAAAGACTGACCCTGACACTAATTAATAGAAAGCAAGTTCAGAAAACATATCTATCACATGCCAGTTACCATGATCAGTGATGTTTTTCAGACCATTCAACAGAAGTCTCAGACCACAACAACTCATTCTCTCCTCTGGATGGGTGTATTGAGGAATGCTAATGATGAGGGCCACTTCCTGGTACAGTATGAAGCAATGAAAGAAGTACTCACTTTGGGAGATAAGAGAGGATTAAGTTTTCCAAGAACTCCAGCTATTAGGATTAGGCCTAACTATTTTCTCTGCTTTTAGCTTGAACCAAGTAAACCAGTTTCCTAGGTTGCTGAGAAACAGTAGTCAAATCTCTATATCCTATGTTCTTCCTCTCAAGAGACCATGCTACCTTTAATGACTATTCCAGATCATAGAGAACTCTTCTTTTTCTGAATTGCTTAAAATATATGGACTATAATACCAAGTTTTCATTTATAATGGACTCAGGGCATTGTTTTCTGTCTTTGTAAAAAGGGAAATAGCTGCATAATATAACCTAGAAATTTCAATTAAAAAATATGAGTTAACCCATGGCTTCAACACTTTAGTTTGAGTGAATTTAAATTACTTAAACTTATCTAATCTTAGAGCTCAGATAAAAGTTCTGGGTTGTAGAAAATTCCATATAATAAAAGCATAATATGCTAAGTGTTCAGTTGTCTGGTCATTTGTTCAACCAATCAAAGCATAATATGCTAATGATATGTTAAAGCAGTTCAACTGCTCACTATGATGTGCACCGACCACCAGAGGGCAGACTCTCTGACAGGTAGGTTAGCTTGCTCCTGGGTCTGGCCAATTGGGACTGAGCAAGATGGGCTGGACACACCCTGGAGGTCTCCTCTGGTCCCTCCTAGGCCCCAGTAGTGCACCGGTGGGATCCCTCCACCTAGCCTGCACCCTCTACCAATCTGGGACTCCTCCAGAGATATTGGAGAATGGTTTCAACCCCATCCCGCAGGCCAGGACAAGGGACCCCACTGGTGCACACATTTGTGCACTGGGCTTCTAGTAATTTTATAAATATCCAGTCCTGTATGATTTAGTAACCATAAATGAGCTCTCCCAAAAGAGTTAAGTTGAAGCAGCAGAGAAAAATAAGAAATAGTGAAAACACTGGTATTTAAAAGCAGAGAGAGAAAAAGAAACAATACTATTTAAAATTGTATTTGCATTAAGTCAAGTATTTAAGGCATTAAATATATTTCCCATATGCCTTTCTCCTCCCCATTTTTTAGTCATTTAATCTATATAATTTTCTTACAAACCCTATTAGTTATAGCCATTTAATTGCACATACTAATAGATAGTATTACATATAATAAAATGTCTCATTTAATTATCAAAAAAATCCTATGAAGTTATCAACCTATGTTATAAATAAAGAAATCAAGGCATAGAATGGTTAGATAATGTTTTCAAAGGAGCAGAGATTTGAATCCTAGAGCACCTTTTCATCAGCTACATTAAATTGCCTTTCAATATATTTTATAAATTTACTATCAGCAGTTACCTTTGTTTTATACTATCATTTTAATTTTAATTAAATTCTGTATTAGAATTTAATTTCAAATAAGTGGAAACCACTTACAACTCATTGTCTATTATAAGCTGGCCAGATTCTCATTTTCTTGGATCTGATATGTCCCTAAAAGTAAATTATGGTGTTCTTATTTTTTAAATGAACAGTTAAGTGCAATGGACATAATAATTTAACACCCAGGCTTCATCTAACACCACATTTATTGTTATGGCAGACTATAGGACACACAACCAAAGACCATGCACAGCAACAGGCAAAAAACAGCATAGTAGAAGGCTTTAAGGCATGGCTTCTAAAATATCCAGTAACTCAGAAATTAGAATACACATAGTCATGCAGGGTAGGTGAAGACACTCTCATTTCAGGCTCTGGAGCACCTCAAGCTTTTATAGCTAGCTCTAATTCTCTGTTGTGTCAAATTCATGTTAATTATTGCCCTCCTATTCATTCAATTCCTTAACCTTACTTTCTGTATAATAGCTCTGCCTCTACAGATTCTATTCCCTCCCCCCATTTTTTCTGGGTGTTTGTAGTTTGCATTTTTTGATTTATCTGTTTGTTTTGTGGTGTTTTCTCCCCATATATCTTTTCTTCTGTGTTTTTTTCTTTTTCTTTTCTCTCTTACATTTTCTTTTCTCAATATCATTTTTGCTTTCTTTTCTCTCTATTAATTCTCTTTTCTCTGGAGGTCACTTGAGAGAGTGCCACATAACCAGATACCCTGAGAGGAGACCCCATCCAAGAATGGGACAATAACATTCAAGACCCAACTACACCAAGAGAACTCCAAATCCCAAATAGAAGGCATCCCTAAACTACCCAACCAAGACCAGAAGACTACTCATTACTGGTTCCCACAAAATATCTACTACATAAGACAAACTCAAAAAATTCAGAGAAAGAATTAAAAGCAATGGCTATTAGGACTCTGAAAAAGATGAAAGATGAATTCAACTATGTATGTAAGAATCAAGAGGAAATTAAGAAGAATTAAGAAGAAATGAAGGATGATATAACCACAATAAAAAAAACACACAATAGAAAGTTCCAAAAGTAGACTAGAAGAAGCTGAGGACTGCATCAGTGGGTTAGAAGAACAGATAGAAAACCACCCAAACACAGCAGCAATTAGAAAGAAAACTTAAAAAGCAGGAAGAGAGTTTAAGGAAGCTTTGGGACAACATGAAACAAAACAACATATGCATAATAGGTGTGTTAGAAATAGAGGAAGCTAAGCATGAAATAGAAAACTTCTTTGAAGAAATAACAACAGAAAAGTTCCCTGATATTGGGAAGAAAAAATCACACAAGTCCAAGAAGCACACGGAGTCCCAAACAAGATGAACCCTAAAAGACCAATACCAAGACACATCATAATTAAATTGGCAAACATCAATGACAAAGTAAGAATCTTAAAGGCTTCCAGAGAGAGATAGAAATTGATCAACAAGGGATCTCCCATAAAACTATAATTGATTGCTCTACAGAAGCACATCAGGCCAAAAGGGAATGGAATGAAATATACAAAGTGATGCAAAGCAAGAAACTAAATCCAAGAATACTATACCCTCAAGGTTAACATTAAAAATTGAAGGTGAAATCAAGAGCTTCACAGACAGAAAAGGGCTAAGGAAGTTTATTACCACCAAGCCACCAATGCAAACAATGCTAAATAGACTTCTATAAAAAGAATAAATGGAAAGGGAAGAAGAAACACAAGCATAAAGGAAAATGATGAACAAGTACTTATCAATAATAACCTTAAACTTAAATGGATTAAATGCTCCAATCAAAAAGCTGAATATATAAGAAAACATGATCCATATATTTGGTGTCTACAAGAGACCCACCTCAGAACAAAGGATTCACACAGACTGATAGTGAAGGGATGGGAAAAATTTTTTTTCAGGCATATGAAAACTGAAAAAAAGCTGGGGTAGCAATACTTATTTCAGAAAAAATATACCTCAAAATGAAGGCCATTATAAGATTTAAGGAGTGCCACTTCATAATACTAAAGGGAGCAATTAAACAAGAGGATGTAAATCTGACAAACATATATGCACCCAATATAGGAGCACCCAAATATATAAAAAAATTCTGAAAGATATCAAGGACAAGATCAACAGCAATACAATTAAAGTGGGTGACTTTAATACCCTATTGACACCATAATAAATCCTCTAAACAACAAGTCAGAAAAGAAATAATAATCCTACATGACTCAGTAGATCAGATGGAACTAACTGAAATCTTGAGAACATTTCACATCCATCTTCTCAAGTGCAAATGGGACATTTTAAAAGATGGACCACATATTAGGACACAGACAAAGACTCTTCAATTTCAAGAGGACAAAAATCATAGCAAGCATCTTCTGAGATCACAATGTCATAAAATAAAAAATCAACTACAATAAAGATAATTAAAAAATAAAATAAAACACTTGAAGCTAAATAGCATGCTATTAAACAATGATGGTTACAAAAAGTATCAAAGGACAAATGAAAAGTATCCTGGAAACAAATAAAAATTCAAAATCTTTGGGATACAGTTAAAGCAGTCTTGAGATAGAGATAGAAGTTCATAGTTCTACAGGCCTATCTAAAAGAAAAAAGAAAGAAAGAAAGAAAAAGAAAAAATGGTAATAAATTATCTAGCCTCACAATGTAAAGGGTTAGAAAGAGAGCAACAAGAAAAGTCCAGAGTAAATAGAATGAAGGAAATAATAATGATTAGAGTAGAAATAAATGACATGGACACTTCTTCTCCCACAAAAAAAAAAAAAAAAAAACACAAAAAACAAAACACACACACACACACACACACACACAATAAATAAATAAATAAATAATAAATAAATAAATAAATAATAAATAAATAAATAACACACAATACAAAAGATCAATATAACCAAGTGCTGGTTCCTTGAAAGGATAAATAAGATTGATGAACCACTATCCAGACTCATTAAGAAACACAGAGGACTCAAATGAAATCAAAACTGAAAAAGGTAAAATAACAACTGACCTACAAAAGATTATAAACACACACATACATACTACAAACAACTCTACTTCAAAAAAATGGACAACCTAGGTGAAATGTACATATTCCTAGAAAAATACAAGCTTCCAATACTCAATCAGGAAGAATAAAAAAAAAAAAACTGAATAGGCCAATAACTACTGATGAAGCAGCAATCAAAAAACTGACAGCAAACAAAAGTTCAGGACTAGACAGCTTCACAAGAGTTTTACCAAACATTCAAAGAACTTAAATCTATCCTTCAAAGACTATTTCAAAAAACTCAAGAGGAAGGCACACTTTCAAGCTCTTTTTATGAAACCAGCATTACACTAATCCCCAAACTAGATAAAGACACTACTGAGCATCTATATATATAAAAGGCTAAGTGTTCATTTGTCTGAACGCTAGATATGACATGCACTGACAACCAGGGGCAGATGCTTAACACAGAACCTATCCTTCAAACACTATTTCAAAAAACTCAAGAGGAAGGCACACTTCTGAACTCTTTCTATGAAAACCATCATTACACTAATCCCCAAACTAGATAAAGAGACTACAACAAAAGAGAATTATAGGCTAATAACCCTAATAATCATAGAATAATCAAGAAATAAAAGGCATCCAAATTGGAAAACAAAAAGTAAAACTGTCCTTATTCACAAATGACATGATACTATACATCAAAAAATTATTAGACTTTATAAATGAATTGGCAATGTAGCATAATACACAAAAGAAATAAACAATCCAATCAGGAAATGGGCAAAGGACCTAAATTGATACTTTTTGAAAGTGGACCTACAAAAGGACAAGACACATATGAATAAACTAGCATCCAGGAGCATGGCTCCGTGTACATTGAAAGGAAATTAATTAGAATAAATAGTTTAATATCGTTATTCACATCTTACTAATTAAAAGAAAACAAGATTCTATCTAATCCCCTACTTACCTACTCCAGGACTTCTGTGAGGATCAAATGAGATGAGGCACGTGAAAATGCTTTACAAACATTTGGTTAAACTATAAAATGTTTGCACTTGGCTATAAACAAGTCAGGTTCCAGGGTTGAAGAAACTCTAAGGAGGCTAGTTGCTAGGGAAAGGAAGCCCAGCATAGCTACATGATGTCATTACCTGGTGCCCACAGCAACCATTTCTGGGCTGGGCTGGGCTGAGCTGTGGGTCACATTTTTCACCATGGGGTCCATGGTACAGTTTATTTTTAAATGGCTAGTGCATGTCATGGCAGGTTCTGTGTTAAGCGTCTGCCCCTGGTTGTCAGTGCATGTCATATCTAGCGTTCAGACAAATGAACACTTAGCCTTTTATATATATAGATGCTCAGTCACTAACCATGCAAGAGATGTAAATCAAAACAACAATGAATGGCTATCATCAACAATTCAATAAATGACAAGTACTGGCGAGGATGTGCAGAAAAAGGAACCCTCATACACTCCTGGTGGGAAAACAGACTGGTGTAGCCACTGTGGAAAACAGAATGGAATTTCTTCAAATAATTAAAAATGGAACTACATTTCAGTAATACCACTTCTAGAAATATATCCCAAAATATCAGAAATAGCAATCAGAAAGGATATATGCACCCCTATGTTTATAGCTGCATACTTTACAATAGTTAAGATTTGGAAACAGCCTAAGTGCCCATGAGCAGAAGAGTGGATTAAAATATGGTGGTACATCTACACAGTAGAATACTATGCTGCTGTAGAAAAGAAGGAAATCTTACCACTTGCAAAAGCATGGATAAAACTGGAGAGCATTATGCTAAATGAAATAATGCAGTCAGAGAAAGATAAAAATCACACAATCTCACTCATTTGTGGAATATAATGAACAACATAAACTGATGAACAAAAATAGAGCCAGAGTCATAGAAGCATTGAATAGACCATCCAACCTAAGATGGAAGGGGGTAGTGCAGGGGATGAAGGGGTATGAAATCAACCAAAGGACTTGTATGCATGTATATGAGCATAACCAATGGACACAGACAGTAGGAGGGTGAGGCATGTGCTGCGGGGGTAGGAACTGATGGGGAGAGATCCATGGAGGAAAAAAGAGACTATGTAATACTTTAAACAGTAAAGAATTTAAATTAAAGAGAGGAAAGGAGAGGGCAAGAGAGAGAAAAACATCAATGATGAGAGTGAATCAATGGCTGTCCCCTGCATGCTCAACACTAGGGGTTGAGGCTGCAACCCCCATGATCTGAAATGGAACCATGACCTCCAGGCTCATCGGTCAAT
>PVJN01011839.1:0-53446 GCA_004026805.1 Lasiurus borealis
GGGGGGGACAGAGTGGGGTCCGGCCGCACCGCGGGGGGGTGGGCGGTTGGGCAGTACCCAGAGCGGATCATCGGAACGTGGCGGCATGCCCGATCGCAGACGCGCGGTGCCAAGCCGCAGCGACCGGATCCGAAGCAAGCCTGGCGAAACGATGAGATGTGTTCACGTTGGATGAGGCCCAGGGGCTGCGTTATATTTCACCATCGATATTTGTCAAAAAGAAAAAAAAAAAAAAAGCGTGGAGCTGGGTTTGAACGCCCCAACATAAAAGAGAAAGAGAATATTCAATTTCCAATCATATATATATATTAATGCTTGCATTGATTTCTTTTAGAGAGAGAGGAAGGGGGAAGGAGGAGAGAGAGAAACATCCATGATGAGAGAGAATCGTTGACTGGCAGCCTCCTGCACGCTCCGCACTGGGGATCAGGCCCGCAGCCCCGGCCTGTGCCCTGACTGGTTAAGCGTTGGTGCATGGGTCAATGCCTCACCACTGAGCCACACCAGCTGGACCTTGTTTATCGTTTGCAAATTGTATGCACGTGTGACGATGCCCATATGGACGGGGATATACTTATACCATTTGGTGAGCGGGCCACGCTCTAACCTCTGGGCATCGTTTAAAAGCAGGAAATAATAAAATGAATCTGCTGTGCGTTTTAACGATTGTGGCCGTAGAGCGCACGTGGAACTTCTGGATGATGGGCATGTGAGTTAACGTGAAGATTTCCTGTTGAGTTTCTCCGTACCGTTCTGGGCCATGGCTTCCGGTGAAAACGTTATCACACTGGCAGGTTTGATGCTCCCGAATAGAAGTTCCCCAGTCCGTGAATGTTTAATTGTCTGACTGCAAAACACAGCCCTGGCCGGTGTGGCTCAGTGATTGAGCATTGACCCCTGCAGCTGGAGATTGCCGACTTAATTCCAGGTCACGGCAGATGCCCGGGATTGCGGGCTCCACCCCCAGGAGAGGGCTTATAGGAGGCAGCCGATCCATGATTCTCTCTCTCATGATGGTTCCCCCTCTCTCTCTTCCTTTCCCTTCATCTCTCTCTAAAATCAATAAAAGAATGTTAAAAGTAAGTAAAGATTTAAAAAAGCAAAGGACTTCGACAATATTTATTTCCTTGTTCACTAGCAAACTAACACACGGACTCTAGTGATTGGTGGACAGTTGCATGGAACAGGGTTCCATCTTGAGCCCTGATGTGAACGAGGTATGAGCACACGTGTGTTCATTGGAAAAAGTAAAAAAAGAAAGAAAAAGACTGAGGTTAGTAACAGGTGTCACGATGGGCTTGAGAGGATGGAGAGATGACCCATTTGCATACAGTTGTTGAAGGATGACGGGCAGTAGGTGGGGACTCAGGAAATGTGTGCCGGATCAGCCCCCCAAAAGGGTGAGCTGAGCAGCCCCTTCTACGCGAGTTGCAAACACATCTGGCGACATCAAGGGGAAAGCGGTGATAGTTTACAAAACACGAGCACTTTTGGGAGGGGTGTCACAGAGGCACTGTGGAAAAGAACACCAAGAAAAGCATCACTTGATTTGAAAAATAAATCTATTTTTATCGTTTTTAGAACCTCAGCGCATTCTCTGCTCTAGGAACATCAGCCAGGCTCCTGGGATACTCCTACCATCACCCCTGCTTCCACCTCCAACAAGACCACCGTCTCACAACCACCAGCTGAACTCTTCCGGAACTCTTACACTGAGCAAGCCGATCCCCGAGGGCGCGGTTACAAATGGACATCCTGTCCCCCAACACTTCCCTCTCCAGCTCATTTTTTAAGGAAAGAGCACCCTCCTATCCATGCGAGAAACCCACAGAAACCCCCACCGAGTCTCTGATCACTGTCCGATGATAAAAGCATCCTGAAAGATTAAGTATGAGTATGTTTTAGTTTTCAATTAACTTTCACATCATGGGTTCTGGGAAGAGCTCAGTGCACTAGCAGCTGCTGCGGACAGGCTGATAGGAAATTATGGGCGAGAATTATCATCTCTGCCATCTCTCACTTGTCTTACATTTCCTCGGGCCTCTATGTTCTGGCTCCAATTAGACCTTTTAAAACATTTCTCTGTTAGGTTTGCCAACCACAGGCACTGGACTTTATCACCTGTTTGAGCTTCCTCTCTCTGTGACCTATGACCCCACGCTAAGGCAAAGAGAGAGCAAAATTTATCTTCCACCACATGATGACGGGAGGGGGGTTTCCTTTGGGTGGTCAGCACGCAGTGCCATGTACTGATGATTTGTGATAGCACTGTACCCTCAAAACCGATATAATTTTATTCATCAAAGTCACCCCAATAAATTTAATTTAAAAAGTACTTTATCAAGCACAAGACTTGCCTCATGTCGCCACGGAGAGATCATTAAGCACGGCCAGAGGCGGCATGTTACCGGAGGTTCGCATTGCCTTGGCCTTTCCCCGCTAGGAGAGGGTCTCATTGCAAATGCCCTGGAAGGCTCCCTCATGCCCCCCACCATACCCCGGGAGTGGGTGTGCTTGCTGGGGGCTCGGTGCAGACCCCAGGGGAAGGAGGCGATGCCATGGGGACAGGGTGGTCTTGCTGAGCTCACAGGCGAGGGTGCATTTCAGGGTGACTCAGGGTGGGAATTTGCATAATGGGGCCTCGGACAGGCAGAAGGTATGTGATGGGGAGCCTCACCCGCCTGATTGGGGGGAGGGTTCCGTGTGTCACCCACTCAGGTCTCACATGGGACTGTGCGGTGCCTGCAGAGTGGCTGCTGGGAAACTGAACGTGAACGGGGCTACAGGGAGGATGCAGAGAGGGAGCGGCACCTGTTGGTTCCCCCCGCTGAGGACCCCTCCCTGGGCGCCCTGCCTTCCACCGAGGCAGCACTAGACGGTGCTTTCCGATTGAAAGCTGCCCTGCGGATCGAGGGCCAAGCCCTCGGACTGAGGGGAAAGCAGACCCTCCCGCACAAAGCATGAAACCAAGGCCAAGGAGATCCGTCAGGCCCCGCCGTAACCGAGCTGCCGGCCGGGACAAAATCACAGCCTTTGAGACTGACACCACCATCCGGGTCCCGCCAGGGCGTCATTAACAACGGCCAGTCCACCCTGCAGCGCGCCAGACGTGGGAAGAAGCGTGACCATGTCCCCCCGGTCCAGGGGAACACAGTCAACACAAACAGACCGCGAGGGTGACCCAGGTTTGAGATTCACCAACAGGGACTCTGAAATGACTTCTATACAAGTGACTGCGTTCGTGTTTATGGTAAGCAGGCTGCAGTGAGTGGAGAATGTATGTTTGTAAGTACATCCCCAGCCTTACAAGAAAAGGGAGACAGATGAGCAAACGCCTCAGTCATAGAGGCAGAGAAGTGGGAACGGAGAAGGAAAAAATCAGCAGGAATTCCAGCATGAAAAGTACTGTTTCAGACATGGAAAATGAAATCACCTGGTCGGCTTAATAGCATATGGGGCACTGCAGAAATGATTGCTGATTTCTAAGACAGATTCAAAGAAATTAGTCAACCTGAACATCATGGCAGAGAAAGATGAGAAACCAAACATACGGGGCCTCAGTGACCCGTGGGACAATAATCACGGAGCTGCGTGAATCCAGAGGGAAACACACTGAGGTGTAGGCTTCCCTGTCAGCGGATGGGAACTGAACATGAGAAAAAAAATAAAATCACAAAAGCAGCTGGAGAAGAAAGACACGATGCCAAGAGTAAGGAGATTTCTTATCAGCAGCCACGGAGCCCAAAATATGATAAAGCGACATCTTACAATCGCTGCCAGCAAACCAGACTTTTATATCTAGTGAAAATATCCCGCCAACATGTGGCAGAAATAAAGGCCTTTTCACATAGACGGAAGCTGAAGAGCGTTTGCTCCGAGGAGACACACACCACAAAAAACACTGGAGAAAAGAGAGGAAATGTGGGATTCTGTGTTTATCAGAAGGAATAATACATGAAACGATAAACAAGTGGCTGGATATCTCAAAGCTTTTTTTTTTTTTTTTAAAAAAACAACCCTACAAGTTACTGTTTAAAGCAAAAAGCAATAACTTTTTGTTGTGGTGTTCATACGGCATGTAGAATTATACAGGACTACTGTAACACAATGGATGAGGTTAAATGAAAATATATTATTATTAAGTAGTTAAGTGTTATAGTGACTGCTCTCCTGTTTATTTTAAGCATGCTATAGTAAGTTAAGACTGCATATTGTGAGGCTTAAAAAGAGTATCAGCTAAAAAGTAAAAAGAAATACAAAATAATTTAATTCCTGCCAAAATCAGCAGGGAAAGAAAAAATACAAGAGAGGAGAAAGAAAGCAAAGATGTTAGAGTTAAACCCAATCATGTTAATAATTACAACAAATAGAAACGAACTGAACCATTCAACTGTCAGAGATGTTTCAGACTGGACAAAATGCAACTGCATGTTGTCTGCACGCGATATAAGCGGTATTTGCCGTGTGTGAAGTACTCTGTAATGCATTTATATCTTAAAACAAACAAACAACCCCAGTTGGGAGTTGGGTTACAGGAAGATGCCATTTAGAAGCTCATGAAGCAATTACTCCACCCCGGCTCTTCCTGAGGGCAGCCCACCTCTTCTCATGCGAATTTTGGGATCATCTGCATGAGGAAGCATTTGTTTAAATCTGAAGTCATTTTTATTAATTTTTTCATTTAATTTTTTAAATATATTTTATCGGTTGTTTACAGAGAGGAAGGTAGAGGGATAGAGAGTTAGAAACATCAATGAGAGAGAGAGACATTGACCAGCCGCCTGCTGCACGCCCCCTACTGGGGATGTGCCCGCCACCCAGGTCCATGCCCTTGACCGGAATCGAACCTGGGACCCTTCAGTCCGCAGGCCGACGCTCTATCCACTGAGCCACACCGGTTTAGGCTGAAGTCGTTTTGAAATTCAGCTGTTTGCTTTTTTATTCTGGCGCTTGCAAAGTTCTGTGTAACGGTTGGTGTTTATTCATGAGGGTGACCGTTCGGTGCTCGGAGGGGCAGTCACAGTAACCAGAGCCACCCATCCCCTGGTCAGACGCTGCTTTTTGCTGCGTCAATTGCTAGGTGAGGTGCACAGGTCCCAGCACCTTCCAGTAAAGCTTTGTACGCGCTGCTGCTCAGGCCATTGCTCTTCACCCACTGCCGCACACCCCCCGGGCCTCTCGGGACGATCTCTCACTTCCCCGCGGAGGAAGTGCTGTTTAGGCGACATAATTCTGGCTGAATTGGCATGCGTGCATCCCAGCAGCCCCTCGAGAAGGCAGAGGGGGATTTATGGCGTGTGTCTGGCAGTGGCAATCACAGGAGATTGTTTTCTTTTCTTTGAAAGGAAGAAAAAAAATTCAAGAAAGAAAAAGGTTCCCGAATGGAGTGGGAGGTTATCGGGCGAGTCGCTCTTCAGCCACACATAATCTATATTTTGATGATTTCGTGTTTTACAAGCCCCCACACAATACTTCCGAATGCTTCCCTTTTTCTCTGCCTCCGCGTAAATCACCTTGTTTCAAGCCGCCAGCGGGGAGGGGCGCTCGCAGGCCTTTTCTGAGCCTCGGCTGCGCGGTCCGCCCTGCAAGCAGCTGGCCTTCCGAGGCCCCGGCCCAGTGAGAGACCCCGGCTTCCGAGCGTCCCGGCTCTCCGCCCCAAAATGGAGATAATCATCATGGCAGGTGCGCCCCAGAGCTGGCGGGGAATTCAATCAGTTAACACCGTCCCAGGACTGGATACCTCTTGCCGGAACCCAATCACTGTCTCACTAATGGAAAGTGGACCAGGAACCCGGAAGGCTGGTCAACCTGGAAGCTCTGAAAGGTCAGAGCCAGCCACCCCCTCTCTAATGGAGACAATGAACTTCCCCATCAAATCATCATGTAAATCCTGACCGATAAAATAATCTGCCTGTGACTGGAATTGCCTGCTTCAGGGCAAAGGGTGCATCCCAAACCTGAATAAAAGGGATGGCAAGGCCAAAGCAAGGGGTAGTCTTCCCACTAGAGGTGGGCTCCCGCCTGGCCCCCCAATATCGCCAAATTAATGCTTTTCCAGTCTCTCTTTTCATTTGTGTGCAGCCTCCTCCAGAACCCGAACCCTGAACCATGTGGGACTTGAAAGAGGCTCCCACAACCTCCCCCTGTCAAAAACAGAAAAGCTTAGCCCAGCTGGCATGGCTGACCTCTTTCTGAACCGGGAGGTCAGGGTTCGATTCTGTGCCCTGGTTGCAGGCTCCATTCCCAGTAAGGGGCGTGAAGGAGACAGTGATATTTCTTTGTCACCTCAACGTTTCTCTCTCTCCCTCTCTAAAAATCAATAAAAAAAAAATCTTAAAGAAATGGAAAAGCGTAGTAATCTGCTCCGCCTTGAGCTGGGGACAGTCCGTGCGGGTCAGCCACAGACCCTCAGAGAGAAAGCCAGCTGTGGGCCAGTTTTAGGGCACTTGGGGGAGGCTCTGTTGGGGATGGCTCAGGGACAGAGGCCAGGGTGGACCCCAGCCGGGAGGGAGGAGGGTCTGAGCTGCAGGAGTGCGTTCCTGGGGTGTCGGCTGGCTTCGTGGGAGTGAGTCGCTGCTAACGTGGGCCGCAGGGAGCTGTCGCGGGGGGGTGGGGTGGGGGTGGGGCGCGTTCAGGGGCAGGTTCCAGAACACAAGTCGTCACCTGCTGGTCAAACACGTGTAACAGCAGCTCTGGCGCTTCTTTGTTGCCATGGTTAAATGGCCTTCTTTTGCGGACAAGCTGGAGGAGTGCTTTGTTTGAAACTTAGATCTGATGCATATGGTAAGCACACAATGACCGTGAGCTATGATAACGTGGGGATTTTATTTTTATTTTTCACGTAAAATCTTACTGATTTCAGAGAGGAAGGGAGAGTGAGAGAGAGAAGAGGAGGACGGGCCGATCGGGGAACAGGCGGTTGCCTTTGGATGGAAAGCGGGGAGCAGGGGGCTGGGGCTCGGACTGAGCAGGAAACACACCAGAACCCTTTCAGAGGAGGGAGGCGGGGTTTGGAGACTGGGCGGGGCTAATGGAGCAGAGAGACCATAGGCCGCCAAGTGGTGTATGTGTTCGTGTGTTTGTTTCTTGGGTGCACACAACTAGAGCGAGCGGAATGAGATGGGGAACGTGATGGTGGGGAGCGGGGTGCAGGTAGGGTGTCCCACAAACCTCACGAGTCTTCTGTAGCTCACAGTTTCTGTCCCGACATGATATCTCACGCGGAGACGTGGCTGGGGAAAGCTGGATGGGAAGGAGGAGGAGGTGACTGAGAATTCTGAGGTACAAGGCCACGCAAGGACACGTGCCATCCTCTGCACGCTTCTCCTCACGCACTGAGAAGAGGCCCTGATATTTTCCTCGAACCCCGGGAAAAGCATTTTCCCAGCATAAAACTGCCTCGGGCAACAAGGACACGGGAAAAGTTCATTAATGTAAATCATTCTTTCATGAACACTTTCAGCGTTTAAAAAAAATAAAAAAGAATACCAAGCGAAAACTTGGCTCCCAGCGAACGCCTCACTTTATATAGCCTATATTTTGTGAAGCTAAAATAAATCTACATAATTAAGTTTACTAGCAACTTGTGCCATTATATTTTGTCAAAATCAAGAGGTGACATGCAATTAAACTTACTTGGCTTTGTAACTTTCCCTGTTAAAATGGGTCTTTTAAACATGTCACTGGAGCTCTGCTCAGAAGCAAGATTTTGATCTTGCGGAAGCAAATGTATACTTGAGAAAACGGTATTTGTTAGCACAGAATCTTATTAACTTTGTCTTAATGAGGGCTCAGTCAATGTTTACCCGGCAGAATTCATTCAATGTAGGAACTTGAATGCAATTATATTCCCTCCTTATGACACTTAAATGATCCCCCTGCCCGGAGAGGCCTCTGACTTAGAGACCTTATTAGCATAAATGAACTGAATCTGAACACTGGGAATGAAGCTATTAGTCCAACTTTTCACACGGATGTCCCAACGCAAGATTTCCGGAGGGAGCGACTCAACTCAGCGCAATAGGTCTTGTGACCTTGATCTATGTCTTGTGTTTCCACATAACACCTGGGCGCCTTTCTGAATACACAGCCGATGCTCAATGTTCAATTTGTGAATTGAGAAGTTTGTGGATTTGTTTCTTTGTTGTTAACTCTCTCCTTTTTTTAAATTGATTTGAGAGAGAGAGAGAGAGAGAGAGAGAGAGAGAGAGAGATCAGTTGTTGTTCCACTTAGTTACTCATTCATTGGTTGATTCTTGGAGGTGCTCTGACCGGGGATCGAACCCACAACCTTCGAGTATTGGGACAAAGCTCTCCCCAGCTGAGCCACGCTGGCCAGGGCTGGCATTGCCTCTCTGTACGGCCAGGGCAAAGCAGTGAGTCAGTGTCCAGTCGGCAAGTAGGTTCCAACGATTCGTTTTAGAGTAAACGAATGCACAGGCTCTTCTTCTAAGCTCCTTTGTGTGGCCTCGCTCTGTAACGAATCCCTCCGCCCAGAGAACGAGGCGAACGGCGATTCTAAGCCCGCCGTCCCCGTGGTTCGGAAGCACGTTTGGCATGTCGGTGAGACGCTGGTTCGGAAGCACGTTTGGCATGTCGGTGAGACGCTGGTTCGGAAGCACGTTTGGCATGTCGGTGAGACGCTGGTTCGGAAGCACGTTTGGCATGTCGGTGAGACGCTGGTTCGGAAGCACGTTTGGCATGTCGGTGAGACGCTGGTTCGGAAGCACGTTTGGCATGTCGGTGAGACGCTGGTTCGGAAGCACGTTTGACATGTCGGTGAGACGCTGGTTCGGAAGCACGTTTGGCGTCGGTGAGACGCTGGCTGGCCGCTATTTCCACATCGACAGGGCCGGGTGTCAATGCAGAATTCACCACCACCCTGCAGTCTGAGTGCCCTCCCGCAGTGGGACAGGCCACTGCCCCCCACCACAGTGCCCCCCTCTGACCACAGAGCCCAGAGGAGCTCCAAGGAACCTCACTCGCCAGCCGCCCTCCGTCTCCTCCTGCTAACGGTTTCTACCCTCCCAGGAAGCCTCTCCGGAGAGACCCCTGGGTGACCCAGGTTCCAGAATGAGCTCCAGCCTTCCACAGGAACGAGAGCACAGGGAAAGCTCGTGTTTCGTTCCACGAGGGTCTGCGACCTACAGAGAGGCCAGAGAACCCGCCCTCGGACCCGCACGCCTGGGTGCCGGGTGCTGAGCAAGGACTGGCACCCTTCGCCGTCCAGGCCTGGCCTCCGTGAGGATGGGCGCCGATCTGGAAGGAGGATCAACGTCCCCGAGACCGGGGCTGGCTGGCCGGCAGATAGGCCCTCTGAACAGGTGCACACACAGCTTCTTCCTGTCTGCCTTGGGGCACAAACCTTCAGGGATCCCGGCACCAGGAGGTGGGGGACATGTAATCACCGGAGAGGCCACACCCTGGAGGAACAACTTGTCGCCACCAGGAGCCCTCGCGCCCCGGGGAGAGGCTGGAGCACCCACTGGAGGGAGCGCAGTTCGACCTGACGGAGTTTCTGTCTCTGCGTTCCATATACAATGTGAGAAAGATGAGTTTAAATCTTCTTACCACACTTCCGGGTGCTGGCCCTCACCCAGGGCAGTGTCCCCAGTCCCATGTCACCTACGAAATGCCACGTAGCCCGTGGTCACCACGATCAGCACACGGGGGTTCAGCACGTGAGAAAGGGGTGTGGTCTGCCTTGCCTCCCGCACAGCAAGCCCACCGTGACCGGAAGTAAGACGGGAAGTGGGTGTAAAAATCGTCTTTCCCTTTGGTGCACACCGGTCATCTCAAGGTGGTGTGTTTTTGAAAACTGTCAAAATTAACGTTATTTATTTATACTAGGCGTCCCAATTAATAATGGCGGATGGGATCCACCAATGACCTGAAAGACGGGGGAAATGTGTAGCTAGCAATGGACATTACTTTGAATAAAGCACTTTTGATGTTTCTCTTGAAATTATCGTGTTTTGATTATGAAATCTGCATTATTAATGTGGATTAACTATTAACCAGTTAATAATGCAGAGTAACTATTAACCGGTTAAAAACATGGATTAACTCTTAAACGCTTAAAAATGTGGATTAGCTATTAACTGGTTAATGATGCAGGTAAATTATTAA
Organism: Lasiurus borealis; assembly: GCA_004026805.1. Lineage (NCBI taxonomy): Eukaryota > Metazoa > Chordata > Mammalia > Chiroptera > Vespertilionidae > Lasiurus > Lasiurus borealis. Next base: position 10,129 of record PVJN01011839.1, read on the forward strand.
CAGGTTAATAATTCAGATTTTATAATCCAAAGAAAACACAGTAATTTCAAGAGAAACATCAAAAGTGCTTTATTCAAAGTAACGTCTATCGCTAGCTGCCCATTTCCCCATCTTTCAGATAATTTGTGGGTACCCTCCCAATAGAACTTTTCTTGTTTTGAGGCAAACTATTCAGAGACCCAATTCTCTACTTTTTCGAAGTGCTGCTCAGAAAGTGCACGTGCCATTAATCAGAATAAGTGGTCATCTGAAGGAGCAAGGGCTGGTGAATATGGCGGGTGGGTTCATACTTCCCAGGCAAGATCTTTTAATGTGTCTTTAACTGGTTTCAAACTGTGTGATGGTGCGTCACCATGAAGCAAAATTACTTTGCTGTGTCCTCTGGCCCATTCTGGTCGTTTTACCATCAAAGCGTGGTTCAAACTGATTATTTGTTGTCGGTAGCAATCATTAGTAACAGTTTCACCTGGTTTTAGAAGCTCACAAAACACCACACCTTCCTGATCCCACCAAACGCAGAGCACTGTCTTCTTTCCAAAGAGATTTGGACTTGCAGTTGATGTTGGACCTGCATCAACCCATGATTTTGTGCATTTGGGATTCTCAAAATAAATCCACTTTTCATTGCCAGTCACAATTCAATGCAAAAAAGACTTTCATGCCATTGAAGCAACATTTTACTGACGACCTTTCGGTTTTCCATTTGTCTTTCGTTCAGTTGATGTGGCGCCCGTTTTCCTTCCTTTAAAATCTTTCCCATTGCTTGTAAACGATCAGAAATTGTTTGCTAAGCAACGTTTAATCTTTCTGCAAGTTGTTTTTGATTTTGACACGCATCTTCATCCAATAATGCCTGTAATTGTTTGTCTTCAAACTTTTTCGGTTGACCTGGACATTCTTTGTGTTTCACATCGAAATCATCACTTTTAAAGCGTTTAAACCAGGGTTCGCAAATATCTTGAGATAGAGCATGTTCACCATAAGCTTCCCGAATGATATGATAACTTTTTCTTCAAACTAAAGTAATAAATTAAAACTTCCCACTAATGCACTTTTTTTTGGCACGAAAATCGACATTTTTAAGCGTAAAAATATCTCTGATGTTAACACCTTCAGCAAATTTAACATATGATGTTTTGAAGCTTGCTATCAATACAACAAAATAGCATACATTTCAAAACACATATATATCAACATATGTGTAACTCCAGCTATTGAAAAAATCTGCATTATTAACTGGTATGTACACCTAGTATATTTATCTAAATGTATTTAAGCACATCCATCTATATTCTTCACTCCATCCTCCTCAAACTATCCATATCTATCAATCAATCTATCTATCTATCCATATTTATCCATCCATCCATCCATCCATCCATCCATCCATCCATTTATGTTCTTCAAAAATGTATGCGTGAGGCACACACTCAAATGTTGGCAGACCGTTTGCTCTGTTCCCTTTTGGAATTGATTTCATGAGGGACCTCTCACACGGCCATCTCTGAAGCCATCCCTTGGGGTGGTTTTCACGAACAAAGCACGGAGGAGAGTTTCAGAGAATCGTTTTCTGGAAGTTACTGCTGTTGTGGAAGTGATTCTGGAACCATCTGTCTTCCATTGCTGGGAGCAGCTGTCCAGAGCCCCACACACAGGCAGACTCCCCACAGCAGGGTGGGGTGGGGGGTTGGCAGAGCCTGCTATGGTGCCAGGGTCTCCCATCAAAACTCTTGCTCCTGCCTGGCTGGCGTGGCTCAGTGGTTGAATGTCAACCTATGAACCAGGAGGTCACGGTTTTATTCCTGGTTAGGGTACAGGCCTGGGCTGTGGGCTCGATCACAATATGGAGCATGCAAGATGCAGCCCATCAATGATTCTCTCTCTCCCCCTCTCCCTTCCTCTCTGAACTCAATAAAAATATATTAAAAACACTTCCCCGTTCACAGGGATGCTCACCACCGTTGCTATTGTTGCAATGATACCTTTGCCGGCCCCATTCGATTTTTAGTTTCCTGCATCTCAAATTTCTCAATTCCAACCATGTCGTGACAGTGAAGGACATTTATAGCAAGTCCCCCCTGTCTATGGAGGAGTCCATGCATGTTCCGGGGTCCCGGGGGCTGGGGGCCCTTATGATGGACCAGCGTTCCACCGATCGCCTCTCTGTGACGCCCCCTGCAAGTGTGGTTCACGCACACCAACCTGTGAGCACGAACCACCACAGCCGTCACCAGTTTCCCAGCACAAAGCACCTAGCTCATTAGGCTGCGGCTCCAGCTCACTGAGTCCCGCGTGCCTCCCGCCTTAGCTGCTTCCCATGTTCGCGCTGCCAGGCCGTCAGGGCAGAGATAATGACACGCGTGTGGACTGCCAGCACCTGCTGGAAGGCTCTGGAAAGAGCTCAGACATGACAAGCCTTCTCCGCTGTCCCTTCTGGGACGCGTGCGCTCAGGAACAGTTTGAGAGAACAACTGCCAGCGCCGGTCTCCAACAGTCTGACAGCGCGACAGGATCGCAGGCAGAGATCCCACTCCGGCTTCGCCTCAAGAACTCGTGCCCGCGCCCCGTGTCTCCGAGCCGAGCCTTTGCTGGAGCCCCGGCTGCCTCCGGAGGCTCCTCTGAGGCCGGTCCCCACGTGCAGGACGGACTGAGCTCAGGGGAGCCGGGGGTGAAGAGCCGGGTGTCAGGCAGGCCGGGGGTAAGGCTGCTGTGAAGCCCACATCACTTTCCACCAAACAGACACAATTATCGGTCACCCCTTTGCCTTTCCATGACCATCTATTTTCCGTTGTGGCGTTCCTCATTTTCTGGAAGGTTCCTGGTGAAACTCTGAGGCCTGGTGGAGAAGGCCACCTCCGATGACTGGGTGGATTCCCCGACCTGAGATGTTTCACACCCAGGAGCCCCTCTCGCTGAGACGGTGGAGGTCACGGAGTCCCGGAAGTCTCCCTTGTTCCCGGCAACCCATTCCGCGTGTCCCTCCAGTGCCCTGCCTCTTTGTTTTGGCTTTATTGCGGTTTGATGGGTTTTGTGTTGTGTTTTTTTTTTGTGTGTGTGTGTGTGTTTTTTAAGAATCTCTATGTTGGAAGCGCTGGCTACCTCGTGAGCCCTTTTCTGCAGACAACACGGTTCCCGTTGCCTGTGAATTAATAGCCGGCGCGGCCTCCCGGGGTCCCTGCGGACCAGGCAATCAGCGAGCTGCACTGGTCAATGAGCCCTGATGAAGTGTGATCAGTAAATTCTCTTATCACCATGGCAACTGGCTATTCCTGAGACAGTGGCCGCTCTGGGTCCCGTGGGGAGAGCGCTTGATGACACATCACTATGATCTCCCTCTGCATTAACCTTGTTGTGGGAATCACGGCCTTCGGGGACCCTCTCCACCGGCCGCCGATCCATGAGGCCGCACACAGCAACCGTCCCGCGTCCGACCTGCAGGGCTGCCGAGGGAAGCAGATGGGGCGTCGGACGGAAGTCAGGGGGGCGGGTGACGTCCACATGTATGATTTTAACCACCCGTCGCAGGGACAGGAAGGAAGCGCCTTGGCCGCGCCGGCCTCTCCTCGGACGGGCTCGGGGAAATTGGTGTAATTTGTGTCGGAGTTTGCAGCTTCTGGCCTCCCCCGAACAGAAGCCAGGCCTCCCTTGATTCGATTTGCAGCGTGGCTTGCTCTGTTCTCCCCGAGCTAATCAATACCGTTATCCCATTTCCCCATTCTGCGGGGGAGCTGGTTTTCCGTGTCACTGTCCATGTCAGCGGGCATCTCGGCGCGATACGACCCAATTAGATTTCCTCGGAAGCAATCCTCGCTCTGCCTCGCCGGCCCGGCGTTTGGCGTGACAGTCATTGGCAAAAGCGCGTGGGGGGCGAGGGGCAGGGTCTGTGCCGGCGGAGGGGTAGGGAGGGCGCCGGTGGGCTTTTCCGGTGAAGCCCCAAAGCGTCCAGGCTGCGCACCCCCTGTTTCTCTGGTGAGGGGCGGCCTCCCCGGCCCGTATCTGCCCCTGAGACGGTGTCCTGGCCCAGACTCCTCCTTAAAGGCGCCTCTCTCCCGGAGGACGCGCAGCCTCCGGTCTTGGGGGTGCGCATCCTGCATGCCCAGTAATGGAGGCAGCGAGGCACCCCGCCAGGCTAATGGCTTATCTGCTCAGAGCCACGGATGGGCATTGGCAGGTGTTCAGCTCCCCACTCAGCGCGGCCGCGACGGCAGGCGGACGGGCAGAGGCGCTTTCCGCATTTCTCTGCATCGTCCGCAGGCTCCCGCCATGGCGGGCCGCGGCCCCAACCGGTGGCTAATGGAGCTGGGCGTTGGTAATTACTGCACGCCCCACGCCGGTGCCTGGGGGCGCCCCCGCACCCCTGGGTCCAGGAGGGCATGTGCACGGTGCCCCGGGGGCTGGTGCCAGCCCCGCCTTCCCCCGCTTCTACGGGTCTGGGGGCAGCATGAGTGCCGCAATGCCGACCCTCTTGTCCCGAGGAGTCCCCTTGCCCCGATGGAGCCTCGGGTATTATCTGTGAGAAACGGCGTTTCTGCAGTACTTTACCCGGTGCTTCCCGTCACCAAATCAGAAAAGCTGCAAGTCCTCGCTGGTGTGGCTCAGTGGATAAAGCGTCAGCCTGTGGACTGAAGGGTCCTGGGCTCGATTCCAGTCAAGGGCACATGCTCTGGTTGCAGGCTCGGTCCCCAGTGGGGGGCGTGCAGGAGGCAGCCGATCAGTGATGATTCTCTCTCATTGTTGATGTGTTTCCTTCTCTCTCTCTTCCTCTGTGAAATCCATAAAGAGGCATTTAAAACAGAAGAAAGAAAGCCGGCAGTACTCCAATGGGACCAACACACTAAGTGCTCATTCCTCATTGCAGGGTTCCCGTTTGATTGGCAGCTAGGAGTTGGTTCCAGAACCCGGCTCGGGCCCTAAATCAGCCTCTCGACATTCCCGGACCCCAAGCTTCTCCATGCCTGGGTGGAGGACCAGCGCAGAGGACCCTTTGGGAGGACGGAACTCACCGTGTGAGCGGCCAGGACACCAACCAAGTGCAGGGTTGTGGGGAGTGCAGTTTCGGAGGGGAGCCCTGGAGACGAGGACCAGAAGGAAGCCAGCCTGCCGGCCTTCCTTTCCCCCGGTGGTGGCTTCCTCCTCACCCCGGGTGGGGATGCTGATGCTGCGTCTGCCCCAAGGGCAGGGCCCCAGCTGGAGCCTCCGCGCCCACATCTCTCAGGGCCGCATCCCCCTGGGGAGGCCTGACCCCCTCTCCCCATGAATCCAGGCGCAGACTCGCAGGTGATGGTGTCTCCATGGAACCACGCCCTCGTTCCCGGAACAGAGGACCCACCCTCGCCGTCCGGGGATGCTCGGACTCCGTGTCCTCAGGGCAGATCCTTTGTCCTCCGGTCGCTATTTCAACGGAGGGTCTTGTCAAATGACGACCCTGCAGGGGCCATCAGTGAAGGCAAACCCCAAGGAGAGGCAGGCGCTGGGAGGACCTCATGCCTACCCTCCTGGGGTGCTGCTGGCCTCCTGGGTGCTTCCTCTCCCCACTCCCCCTGCACACCTGCTCCCACTTCTAAATTCAATTCATTCCTGTTTCCTCCTGGCCAACCAGAGACGCCGCCTGGAAAACCAGCTGATACTCATGTGTGGAGCCCCGGGAGGCAGAACTCACAGCACCTTCCTTTCCGTAAGAAATGCTTTGGGAAAATGGTAAAAAAAAAAAAAAAAATTAAATAGGAACACTGGTAGCTAATCCATCACACAGGGTCATGTACTCGATTTAATCCTATGCAAATTCCCTCATTAGTGTCTAGGCAAACATTGTGGTGCTTGGCAGTCAGACGTGCAGGCTGCCTTGATCCATAAAGTGCAGACGGACACTTCAGAGCGGCCGCTGCCAGCCCTGCGGCCCCCCGAGGCCAGCAGTGGTCCGCAGACCGCCGCGTGGCTGCCCCCAGATAAAGCGGCTGCTAGTAAATGTTGGGTGGAGCCGCTGCATGGACATTCAGCTCTCCTCTGTGACAGCCACAGCAAGTCAACGGTTTCCTTCCAAGTATATTTTAAAATATATTCTATTGATTTGTTACAGAGAGGAAGGGAGAAGGATAGAGAGTTAGAAACACCGATGAAAGAGAAGTATCCATCAGCTGCCTCCTGCACACCCCCTCCTGGGGATGTGCCTGCAACCAAGGTACATGCCCTTGACTGGAATCGAACCTGGGACCCTTCAGTCCACAGGCCGACGCTCTGTCCATTGAGCTACACCGGTTTCGGCCCAAATATTTTTTAACAGCTGCCCTGTGCCTCCCCGTTGGCACACCCCCGGGTGTGAAGGAGCCCGGGCCTGTCTGGGCAAACACAGGGGCAGATGTGCTCCGGGAACTCGGGTACTTGACTTCGCAAACGATGTGAGATTCAGACCCCGAGTTTCTGCCTCAGAGTTGAGCCTCTCAGAAGAAAGAGTTGAAGGGTAATGAAAGGGCTCTGACGGTGGGAGGGGTTTTCAGGGACCACGGGGGCCCATCCGTATTCACCCTCCTGTGGGCGCCCCGTTGTAAACAGTGTCCGGGACGCCGGCCGGCTACGGGGGCGCGGCAGGTCAGGTCGGGGCACCGGGGTCGGGCCGGGCCCCCGGCGTTAAGGATCTGGCTCCGGGCGCAGCGGGATAATGTTGTTGCGAGGGAGGGGAGTTACGGCGGCGGAGCGGGCGCGCGGCAGTCAGTCATATCCTGTCCAAATAGAATTTTGAAACCTATCAGGGCCATTACGGCTCATGCAGAAAGAGAGATGCAGACAGATAGCGGTAGATGGGTTTTTAATAAGTAATTCACCCTGGGTCCCGAGACGTCAGATTGGCACGGGATGTTATTAATGTATAAGCATGTGGGGAGCGGCTCCCGGCCCTCCCATCGGCTGGCTTGCGGATCAGTTTCCAATGCAAATATTGTGTAAATGTATTGAATCCAACTTATGCAAATCGAGAAAGTAAGTCATCTTTTAAGAATTTCACTTGATTATTGTACGTGCCAAGCAGCATTTTTTTTTTTTTTCGTTTTTTACTGGCAACCGCCTTCTATTTATAGCTCACATTTTCCGAGGGTGAAATTATGCGTCCTTGGCTGCATGCTGGGTATTAATTGCCGAACATATCGATCCCCTCCCGGTCTCGGGGCCGGTGTCTTGCGAAACTTCTCGTTTGTGTCTTCCATAATGAAAACGCGTGGGCAGAGGCTATTGACGTGATTGAGCTGTGTTTTTCCAGGCGGGAGAGCGCGCGCTCACAAATGAGGACCTCGGGCTGCGACGGGAGGGAGGTGTCCTGCGCGCAGGTCTCCCCATCGATCCGGTGCTGGGAGGAGACTCCGGGGGCCCTTTCCGCCCGGCCCGCTCTCCTCGGCCCACCCTCCCTGCGATGCCCAGACTCCCAGGATGCCGCGCTCCCCTCCTCTTGCCGCCCACATCCCGCCAGGGCGGTCCCCTGCTGAGCACACACGTGACAGCCCCTCGGAGCGCCACCCTCAAACACAGAACCACCACGCAGGTTAGTTCTCTACGTGTGGTGCACATGCTTGCCTTCCTCATGAAGTCACAAGCACCTTTGAGGACTCTGTGCGGTATTTCTCTTTGACTAGAGGCCCGATGTACGAGGATTCCTGCAAGAATAGGCCTTCCTTCCCCTGGCTGCCGGCACTGCCTTCACACTGGCCAGCACCACCTTCACATCGGCCCGGAGCCGCCCTTCTGCCTTCCCACACTGCCCAGAGGCCCGGGGTGGCTGGGGTGGTGCGGAACGCCTGGGACATCACCATGTTGACAAAGCAAGTGTCCCACCCTGCCAGGCCATTCTCCAGTGTTTTTCACACACGCCTTTCAACCCGAAGAGTCTCCAGGCAGTAGTATTAACCTCTGGCCTCCTCAGAGAACTGAGTTTTGTTCCTGTACTTGAGACCCTCCCTCCCACCTCTCCGTTTTCCCTGGTATCACCCGTTTCTCTTTAGCAACAATCACACCTTCCTATCTTCGTCCTCCTCAGCTGGCTTCTCTTCCATCTGAGTATCTCATCCCCTGCAGTTTTCCACATTGTCAGTTTTCAACTTCCTCTCCGCCCTTGCCCTCAGTCGGGCACGCTGCTGTCTGAAATCTCCCATCGTAAATCCATTCTTCCGAGTGTGAAGGTTTCTCACTTTCAAGAGAATTTTACTGAATGGGAAGTTTTCCAGGGAGAGAAACTCCTTTTAGAATCACACCAGCTGTGCACACGGCCGTGAGACAAGGCTCGGTAACAGCTCAGAAAAAGGAAAAGACGAATATGGCCAAATTCCCCCACCTCTGCCGATGCTCTGTGATCATTCCAAACAAATGAAGAACATCAGAGAGGCACTGTACGGCCACCCGCACAGGCAGCGAATCCTGCCAGCATCAAGACGGAACGATTGGACAACAGATCCTCACGGAGGATGACAGCTGTTACAGTCCTCCGAGGACTCGCACCGCGGCCCCGGGACCGGGACCAGAACGTATTGGGACTGGGCAGCATAAACAGAAGCAGCAGCGTGTTAGGGAAGATCATTAACATTCAGTTTTCCATCCAGGAAGCGAGTGAGCACCGCATTCGCCTGCATTCCACGCGCCTGTCCAAGGCGAGGCTTAGCATGTCCCACCGTCCCCTGCGCACACGTGCCGCTGAGGCTGGGGACACACCCGCAGCCTCCCTGCACGAAGTGCGACTGCTGCTGGGGTGTCGTTGGGTTCTGTTGTTTGTTTCTGCTGCGCTCTCCGTGGAGAATTACATGGTCCAAGAGAGAAGAAAGTACCTACCCCAACCTGTGATTTGGCCAGCGAAACACCCTCCGGAAAATAAAATTGCAAATGTGATCTCAGCCCTCAGAGGATGGCTCTCCAGCTCGGGCAGCCTGGCAGGGAGGGGTGGCGGGGAGACGGCACCTCTCTGTCAGGGACAGGAACTCCACAGGTGAGGGCCTCTCGGGAATGGCGGACCAGGAGACCCGTGGAGTTGCAGCGGGAAGAGATGAGGAGCATCGTGGGAAAGAAGAGGAACGCAAACACTGCAGGTGACCTCCGAGAGGTACTTCATTCGTGAGGCGAGGTGCGTAACAGACACGCATGACCTTGAAGGAGCTGAGGATGCTGCAAGGACGACCACCTGTGGCTCCTCTCTCCCTCCTGCCCCGGGGGCCAGGGTGTCCAGGATGCACAGAGGTCAGACCTGCACGTGCCCAGTGTGGCCCTGTGGAGCCCCGCCCCCGGGCCTGTTTCTGCAGCCAGGCACGGTCCCTGCTCTCCACATGCTGCTGGCTTCCTCTTTGCATGAAATCCCTCTTCCCTCCCCAGAAGGTCACCGCTTCTTCCATTCTTTAGTTTTCTGGATGGCCCTTCTGTTACAAGCACACTTCTATTGCCATAACAACAGACTTAGCACGCAAAAATGGACTTGGTTTCTAAACCAATCTATTTGCTAGCCCCCCAAAAATCCTTTCTCTCGCGTTGTGTAAGAAGTTAGTTCTATGATTGTGGGAGGATTATGAATACCTGGAGCCTCGGACCCTGAGAGGACAGCCGGGCGGGAGCTCCAGCCTGAAGGCAAACAGCGCACCGAGGAGCCTCTCCCTGCGGCTGTGAAATGTCGCTGGGATTGGGACAGAGCGGAACTCTCGAGGTGGCTTAGAAGACCTAACGAGGACCTGTGGGGGCTTGGGAAGGAGGGGCCTGCATTCGGCCCATTATGCAACCCCATGACATAGCTCCTCGTCGTCAGCTGCTGCCTGCTGGTCTCCTTCCTTATTTCCCCCAAGCCAATCAATGCTTTCCCACTGCCTCATGTCACCGAATATCCCCCCCCCTCTTTCTCACACACACACACACACACACACACACACACACACACACACACACACACAGGTTTATGGAGAGTTTGACACCTGCTATGGACAAATGAACTAGTGCTTGTTTGTAGGGCTCCACACACTGGAGAGCAAGAAGCAGCGATCACTCACTTTACATGATACTCATGGGAGCTTGAGTCTGGCACAGAGAAGGGGGCGTCAGGGCTGACATACGGAATGGGGCTGAGGGTAACCTACCCGCCTCCACTACCACGTGTGGACCTGGCATCACTTCAAGATGGGAAAGAGGAGCCCACTCAGGTGGTCATCTTTTACCACAGACGGTGGAGATGCGCATTCTGCCCGACCCCTTGCACAGAGGATTCGTGGCCTGCCCTGGAGTCATCTCCCACGGATGGCTCAGCCCCCGAAGGACTGTCTTTTTGGATCCTCAGCATTATTTGAGTTATTCTTTGGGCCGGGTCAATATGTCTTCCAAAACTGTGGTCCCTGGAGAGGAAACCCCCACATCACTCTACTGACACTACCACTGAGCAATGTCCCCCAGTTCTGCCCGCTCCTTTGTATTATGGAGACAGCGAAAGGATATGGGTGGGGACATTCCCCGCACATCCGGAAGAGGGTGTGTGGAGGGAATCGTTGGGGTGTCCACCTAAACACTGCTGTTAGCCTTCACCACGCCCGGAACGGCACTGGGATCAGCATTGGCACTTTCTTTCTATTTCAGAAAATGTATTTATTTTTAAAAATATATGTTTATTGATTTTAGAGAGGAAGGGAGAGGGAGAGAGTTAGAAACACCAGTGATGAGAAAGAAACATGGATCGGCTGCCTCCTGCACGACCCACACTGGGGATCGAGCCCACAACCCCAGGCAGGTGCCCTGACGGGAATCGAACCAGGACCTCCTGGTTCAGAGAGGTCCATGCTCAACCACTTAGCCACACTGGCCAGTTAGAACTTTATTGTCCTAAGTGTCAGAAGAGGACGTGGCCTTTTCCACATCCCCACTCAGGTAAGAGAAAGGAGAGGCAAGTGTTGCCAGCAGAGTCTAATGCTGTAAGAAAAATGAAATGCACTCCTCGATTGGGAAACATACATTCCAGCTCTGTCTTTTTTTTTCCTTTTCAAAATATATTTTATTGATTTTTTGCAGAGAGGAAGGAAGAGGGATAGAGAGTTAGAAATATCGATGAGAGAGAAACATCGATCAGCTGCCTCCTGCACAACTTCCAATGGGGATGTGCCCACAACTAAGGTACTTGCCCTTGACCGGAATCAAACCCAGGACCTCCGGCTGACGCTCTATCCAGTGAGCCAAACCGGTTTTGGCCAGCTCTGTCTTATTCTGGGTACATTTTCAAAACAGGTTCCACCGATTTAAACCTCTCACAGAGCTGAGAGAAGTGGAACAGGTGTCGCCGGGGTTTCAGGTTCAAGGAGAAGAAAACCTCGCCTTCAAGCAGGCAGCCGGTTCAGCACGCTGGACAGCGGCCCGGTGGCTGCCGCCTCTGCTGTGGCCTCTGCTGCTGGGGCTGAGGCTCCTCCCTCCGTACCCGCCCCCACCCAGCAAGTGCTCCTCCTGGCAGAGCAAACGCCTGCGCCTGCCGCCCATTACATGGCACCTGAGAGGTCCCCCAGGGACGAGGCCAGCTGTCAGATGCGTGAGAACTTTAGAAGGGATGTGCAGAGCCATCACAGCGACATCTGTATCCTAGTTTACCTCCCCCGTCAGGACGCTGTCAGTGAGAGCCCGAGGAAGAGGCCCTGGCCGCATTCCAGAAGGAGGGAACAGCAGCCCCCATGTACATGCGTGTTCTTTCACCAAGGCTTCTGCTTTTCACCACAGAGCTCCTCGCGGAGACAGCCCCCTTCGAGCCCGCGTGGAGGGGCCTGGAGAGTCTCAGGCGCCGTGAAATCAGCCAGGCCCGGGAGGACAAGCACCCCGAGATCCACTCAGAGGCGGAAGTTCGGAACAGAACACACTGGCGAAAGGCGGAAGGACCCCTGGTTTTATAGCTTGTTTGCCATGACGCGTTTTACTTGTTTCTTGGACATCCACAGCGGAGTCGGACGACATTACAATTAAAGTCCCTCTGACCGCGCACGCTGAATGCCGGGAAGTGCGGGGAGAGGGAGCGGTCACTCATCGCTGACCTGATGTCACTCTAAGCGTCCCCGTTAAATTGTGGTGATGTGCTCATTCCTTGGCGCCCTTCGCTGCTCTGGTTCCCAGGTCTGCTCTGAGCGACACCTCCTCATCTACCTCCCGCTGCCTGTTCCGTAAAAACACAAAAAAAAACCCACAAAATGCCTGAAATCACGGGAGGACGAGGACTTCTCACACGTGACGTCTGAGCCAGAAGGTCCTGGAAAAGACGGTCCTGGTGGCTGTTGTTAAGTGCGGACGCCGTGTTCCACGCCCCGAGAAACCTGGGCGGGTCTTCAGCTCTAACCGTGCTCGCCCCACGTTACCGGGCAGTGTCAGCTCCATTTCTGAAACACGGAATTCACCGGAAAACCGTTTTCTGAGGAGAGAACGGGGCCACCCCCAAACAGAGAGAGAAATGTCGCTCTGGGTAGTGAACCACTTCCTCACGCCGGAGACGCGTACACCGCCTCTGAGAGCGCCGCGGACACGCCGCGTGGGTGTCAGACTGTCTGTGTTTGCTGCCTGAGGACCGAGCACGGTGAGCGCTGCAGACCGAGTGACGATGTCACCGAGAGGAGACGGAGCCTGGCCTGCCAGCGGGGGAGCAGCAGCCAGGATCCTGAGATGAGGAGGGCCCAGCATGGAGGCCAGGGAGCGAGGCTGCCCCAAGAGGAGGAGGAGGAGGAGGAGGGGGAGGAGAAAGAGGAGGAGGAGCATGTTATGGATCAAATGAGGAAGCATGCTCCGACCCCAGAGACCCCGGCGGGGACACGCGTTCTCCGTGTGCCTGGAAGCGCACATCTGCCTGGTGCTTGAAAGAACTTGGACCATCGCCCAACAGATGAGCAGGAAGAGATCCCACACCCCATGACCCTCGGCTTTACTTACTGGCGTAGAGGGCAGGAAAGGGGGGGGGGTGTGACCGGAGGCCCAGGCGCCGCGGGTTCCCACCCATCACGGCCTCGGGCTGCCGGCTCTGAGACCAACAGGTGCGGCGGGTTCAGGCGTCAGCGTGGAGCCCAGGCCGCTGGCACCGGGCCCTCCACCTGCAGACTCACCATTTGTCCCCACCGCACCCCCTGCGGGTCGGAGCGGGCGCCGCGGGCCTGGGCTCGGTCGCCCGAGGCTTTCCAGGCCGCCTTGCCTTTCTGCGGGTGACATCTGAGCGGTACCATTTGGCAGGCTTCCTGGCTAACATTTGGCAATAATTGTTTATCAAATGCTAACGAGGAACGCTGCCAAACGCGGCGGCTCAGAGGGAAGCATCCAAAATCTAACATGGAGGCAAAGTCTGCGGGCATGTGCTCCATCCTGGCGCGTCCCAGGGAGAGGGCCCCTCGCCCTGGCGGGGGTGGGGGGCTGGGGGTTCGGGGGCTGCAGGAGGAAGCGGAGCCCCTGCCCCCTGCACGGCAGTGGCTCATCCCCCCCACTGCCAAGCAAGCTCTGAGGCAGAGGAGCACAGACCCGGGCGTTTACCCCGGGCCCTGCGCCCACCACTCCTCAGTCTGCCTGCGAACCGGTGGACGACCAGGTGGCCGCACCTGGGGGCCCCGGCCTGTCCACTAGGCCTCTCTTCCAGCTCTCTGCAGAGCGCGGGCCGACCTCCCTGTCTCTGCTAACCCAAATCTTTTTAGAAATGTGTTTTTATGGATGTCAGAGAGGAAGCGAGAGAAAGAGAGAGAGAGAGAGAGAGAGACATCAGTGATGAGGGAGAATCAAGGATCAGCTGCCTCCTGCATGCCCCACACTGGGGATCAGGCCTGCAACCTGGGCCTGGGCCCTGACCGGGAATCGAACCCTGACCTCCTGGCTCATCGGTGGATGCTCAACCCCTGAGCCTAGCCGGCCGGGCATAACCCACAGTCCACCTCCTCCAGGCAGCCTTCCCTCCCCACCTTCCCATCATCCTCTGCTGCAGCCGTGGGTCCCCTGGGTGCTAAACCTTCAGGGAGCAGAGCCTTGTCTGGCAGTGAATACGATGCCTCGTCACTCGCATGCTCTCTAAACGGTTCAAGATATTTTTTTAAGTTTAAATGTATATTTTTTAGTCCACGTTGAAATAATAATATACTGGCTGGGAGAAAAGGTGGGTTTACAGTGGTTTGTATGGAAAATAACACCAAATAACAGAGTCAATACCAGCACGAGGAGAAGCTGTATTTCAGGTATCACAGCTGTAGGCATACATCCACCCACCCTGTGTTCATTACAAGTTTATTCTGTAAAAGACAAACTTTTAGAAAATTGCATGGATCTGGGTGGCGCTGGCCAACAGGAGCACACGGGTTTCGGGTGTGGAGTGCTCAGTTACAAATGCCCACCGCCCAGCCAGCCTCCTCCTGTCACTCACATGAGGACCCCCTTCTCCCCGCCCCCTCCCCCTGAACTTACATGGTACCTCTGCCCGTCAGCCTACCCACCCCTGCAGGGCAAGATCCGACCGGGCCACCCCCAGCCCCTGACAGGATGCTGGGTGAGTTCTTGCTTTGTGACCCGGTGGCTGGTCTGAGGGCACACGTCTGAGAACAGCCCTTTCCGAGCGTCTGCCAGTCCGAGCGTCCGTCCCAACGCCGGAGAGACAGACACCGAGGGACGTCGAGTGAGAATAACAAACAACAGAAGCAGTTCCCCTTCAGCCACAGACCAGGAGACACGGGTCACATTTCCTCATCCTCTTCCAAACGACGGTGGGACGTGGCCCACCTGTCTGCCCGCCACCGGAGGCCTGCCCCTGCCTCCCGCCTCCCGCCTCCCGCCTCCTGCCGCCTCCCCTCTGGACCAGACCCAAACACATGACCGTGACCCGGCAGAAAGCCAGCCCCGGACAGGGCTCTCAGCCCAGCCCCGCCCCGGGCGGGCGGTGTCCGCAGCAGGGCCAGGCGGACTGGCTCATGCCTCAGGCAGGCTCGGCCCTCCTAGCGGTGCCAGTGGCATCTGCTGAGCCCCTCACTAGGCCGCACCTTCCTCCTGAACCCCTCACACCCCCGCCCCCCGAGTCTGGCCACTGTTCAGGCGAAGCTGTGTCTCCCTTCTGGCCCTGAAGGGCGGAGCTGGGGTCGGCCAGGGGCTCCCAGGAATCGGCTTTCTTGGCGGTAAAAACGGGCATCTCAGCCTTCCCGGTGCCGGGGCCCACAGGACGGGCGCCTCCTCGCCATTTCCACCGGGCTCTCCCCGGAGCCGGCTGCAGGGTTCCCGCTGCCTGCCCGCCGGGAAACGGGGGAAACCCGGAGGACAGCGAGGAGCGACTGTGTTCCCCAAACCCCGTTAATCCACGACTGCCTCTGCCAGCGCACAGGCGGTCCGAGCCGCTGGAGAGTGGCTTCCCACGGATGAAGCCCACGCTGTGCCCTGGCTGGCCCGGGGCCCACTGTCCACCGGAGGCTGCGCTGAGGCTTCCCCCGGAGGGGACAGGAGTCTTTGGCTGCGAGGCTGTGACTTTGGCTGCGAGGCTGTGACCCGGGATCACGGGCGAAGGTTGCCCGTGGGACACGTTTGATTGGGAGAGGGGGAGACAGAAGCAGAGGCTTCGGAGACACCCCGAGTCTTGCTCATTAAACACATTCGTTTGACTTCTACCAGCAGAGGCCCGGCGGGAGGGCCTCCGTGACGCTCCTGCATAACTCTGAGCGGCCGCTAATTCACAAAGCTGCTAATGGCCTTCCTGCCGGACACGAGCGGGCAGCAGCCCTGCGTGGTCGTTAGCTCTCGTTGAGAGATGGCCTCGGAGTCCCAAGCACATCTTGAGGACCAGCCAATGGCTCTAGACTTTATTAAGCCACACTCCAGCCAAAGCCACTCCAAGCCGTGCCCTGCAGAGGCCAAGGCGGGAAACAGAGGAACCGCGGTCTCTAACTGTCCACCGCTGCGCGCCCTTCCTGTCCCCAGCTCCCGGCCCCACTGCCTCCTCTCCCCCATCCCCACAGCCCCAGGTCCCCTGAGACCCACTGGTGTCCTCTGGTCTTCACCTGCACCGCACCGCACACCCCACGCCTGATTAAACACGTCTTTGTTTGGTGAATCCTCACCTGGGGATACTTTTCACATTGATTTTCAGAGAGTGCAAGGGCGGAGGGGGAGAGACAGAGGGAGGGAGGAACACTGATGTGCGAGAGACACCTCAATGGGTTGCCTTCCACACATGCCCCATCTTTCCCGGGGTGGGAGCGTCCCCCCTTTAAAATGTGGGAGCTCATTATATCGGTGCTCAGCCTTCCATCCTCCCCTCCAGCCTGTGTCCCTCCCCACACCTCCCGGCATGGTGGTGACGTCTTGGCTGCTGTGTATGTCGGTTCTTTTCCGCGGCGCAAGGTCAGGTGCTGTCCTGGGGCTGCACGTTGGCCATCTATTCCCACACTGCTTCCTCCCGGGGCCACAGGCCCATGGGTTCAAAGGTTAAAGGTGATATGTATACTCCTCTTCTGAAGCTCTTCAGAGATGGCCACCGGCAAACGTGATGTATTTGAGGATTACGTTCACATTTCCCGAAACTGTGACTGGGTTTCAGAGAAGACACTAGGCCTTAGTCAAGTTACATGATTTGCCCCCAAACACGGTTAATAAGTGGGAATGACCGAGTTGAAACCTAGGCCTGGGCGCTCCAAAGCTAACGGAAAAAAGAGAGGCAGCTACAAAGATGTGAACTCCAACAATATCCATGGCGGGGTGGGGGTGGGTTGGGAGGGGGGAGAGAATCATTAATCCCATTTTCCCTCAATGAGGGAGTGTTTATATAAATAAATAATGATAATAATTGAATATTATGGATTCAGGAGAACCAGCACAGTAGAGACTGTGTCTCCTGAAACATTGTTCAAATTTGCATCTCGATGCTGATTACAAATGATTAAGAAATTAAAATAGTTACATTCTTTGGGCCGGAGGAATGATGGAGTGAACATCTCTTTATTTGATTTCAGTGACCATCAATTTGTTTGTGCAACTTCCAGAACTACATTAACAAAATAGCAAAATCTTTAAGCCTGGTATAAACATAAATATCAGGGTAGCATACTCTTCTGAGTAATAAATCATAAACCTATGATAGCCTTTAATATTTAAAGAAGATATTACATGCTGAAATCCCACCACTTTGTTGCACATATTGCTACGGAAAATGTGCAGGAGATGCTGGCTTGGGCTTACTCGACATCAACATCCTTATAATAAACTGTAGGCCACACCCTATAAAAATTTTTAAAGAATAAACACAATATTATGTAATAATTTCCTTTTATCTGAAAACCAGATTTTTTTGCTTTCATATGATCATTTAAACAATGTCTCATGTGGCACCATATTCTTTATCCTTTCGTAGAATCCTCTATAAAATGTAATATTTCCAAGAACATAGAGTAGAGCTTCCGTTGCTAGTTAACTCAATATTCAACCCAAAGCACCTCGTTATGTGGAAGTTAATGCTGATACCTGCTGTAAACCCACAAATGTATCTGTATATCTCTGTTCATATGGTGGTTGAATGTAGCGGCGTGCAGATGGTGAGAGAGAAACTGATATTATCTGAAATAAATACATATTTGTCAGGCAAATGTGCTGTTCCACTCTGTGCTCTGTGAGACTGGGGGATAAACCAGGGAGACTTTTAATACCATCATCAAAGATTTTTAGAGTTATTAATCCCTGGTGCAGAATTTTAAAAATCCAAATATTTAAACAAGTTTGAAATCAGCATGCGTATATGTTCCAAAATAAATCTGATGGAGCGGAGTCTACCCTTACTTTCCCAGACTGCATTTCTGAAGGACACAGACATGCAACAAAAAAAAAAAAATGTTAAAACTAGACCAAGGTAATTAATATAAAAACGATTGAAGGGATATTTTAAATTCTTTGTTCAAACCAATTTGTTTTTTTTTTTAAAAAAAACAGGGTGATTTTTCAATCACACCCTTTCTCACTTCACTCAGCCCCACCGCACGGGCTCTGGAGCGCTAAGCAAACGAACACAGCGAAGTATTGGCACGTGAAGCACAGACAGATGAAGGCGACAGAATAGCGCAAAAATAGATCCAAATAGAAATGTCAGCTTATCATAAGGGGCATCTCCAGTCGGGGGGAGAGGGATGCGATGTGAGATGAATGGGGCTCTCGTGGACGGATGAGCCTCAGAAGGCGAATTCTGACCCTCAGCAGATCAGCTCTAAATGGACCGCAGATAGAAAGATAAAAGTAAACCCACGACCCCGTTAGGAGAAAATATGGGCAAATTCCTTTCTAAACTTGGAGAGTAAGTTCTGGCTAATTCTGACTCAAAAAATCCAGAAATCCAGAAAAAAAGGTAACGTCATACCACGTTTTTAAAAAAGCACCAGAAACGCACGCAAAAATAACAAAGAGACAGTGGACAAAAGTGTCAGCTGACATCAGAAATGCAGGGCTGCCCCCTGTCCCTTCCCCCTGCCCCTTCTCCCCCCGTTTCGCAGACAGCTGGGTGACATGGAGACGAGGAGGACCAGCAGAGACCTGGCATCAGGGAGACAGACGTTCCCGGCCGGTGACAGGGCCTCACACCTCGCCTCTGCCCTGCGCACGGACGCCATGCTGACTGTGAGCGCGCTGTGAGGTCCCGGCCTTGAGGAACAGCCTCGCCAGGAGGAGGAAGCACAGAGGGGGCTCCCCTCGGGACGGCGACCAGGACGTGCCGTCACCATGATCACCGAATGAGCGTTAGCACTGAGCCCACTCTGCCGCGGCGCCTTTCCCGGGAGACAGCAGCCGGTGCTTGGGGTGGTCCCGGCGGCACTCCAGTCCGGGGGCCACTCAGCACCCACCGGTACAGGGCACGCGGCCCACACCACGCTAAGAAAGCAAACCAGAAGCCACAAAGGATGACCGTCTCTGCACACAGATAGGGGAGAACCCTGAGACCTATTTTCATTAGAAAAATTCAATGTGCAACATGCAAAACACACACACACACACACACACACACACACACACACACACGAATCTCCCAAGAGAACCTTTTTCTCTCCAAAAACATTATATAAACACGTATACACACAGACACACATACTGAGCATGTACACAGGTATGTGCTGCCGTTGTACGCGGGAAGGAGGGGAGGGGCCGTGGTGTGCATTTGTCTGGTTGCTGGAGAAAGCCCAGGGTAGGTCCGTCCGACGTTGGGCTTGCGGGTCAGAGAGGAACTGCGGGGTGTCCCGAAATATCGCACACGCGCTTCAACGGCCGCTGCTCGATTCTGAGAATGAGATGCGTTTTTCACAGACGCCACCTGTACAGCTACTCAGAGCGTGAGCTCTGGGCGAGGGAAAGGAGCTGAACCGGGGACACTCAGGGGAAGGCTGGGGAGGGGAAGGAGAGGGCGGGTGTCGTCCAGTGGGTCAGCTGGGAAGGGAAGGGCGGGGTAACACACAGGGGATGGGAGATGCTCTCAGATGACACCCCAGCCGTAGGGAGTGTTCCAGGCGCCCCGTTCTGCACCCACCTGCTCCTCAGACTTCCTGCTCACCTCTGGCTCCTCCCTTTCTGCCCAGGTGGCACTGAAAGAGCCACTTAAATGCTGGGCTCCACTTACTCATCTATCAAAGGGAGGGAAGAGGCGGCCGCCTGCCTGCCTTTGCGGGCTCTTTATTATGTTGAATCGAGGACCACGAAGCAGTTAAAACAGGACCAGACACTTCAGAGATTTGAGAAAACATCCACCTCTGGACTGGCTTCTGACTGGGTGCGTGTGCTCCTTCCCCGCGGGACCCGGCCTCCTAGATTAACAGCGTGAACACGGAGTCTGGAGATTTACTGTCGCCGAATTACAGCCCATTAGTGTCCGAGACCAGCCCGTGCTCCTCCTAGAAGTGGCTCTCCGCACAGAGAGATAAATCTGCCACCCGGGACGCGCCTCTGGGGGGGGGGGGGGAGAGTGAGGGTAGGGGCCAGATGTTTCACGGCTCCTTGTCGACAGGACTTGTTGAAAAATGTGTCTCGTGCCACAATTACCCGTCACAACACGCCCCAGCCCGCTTTTACCGAACAGTGACACAGCTTTACGTGCCCTTCCTTCGGACGCTGAAGACAGATTAGGGCTAATCCCCAAATGAAAAGACGATGGATAACAGAAGGAAAAAAAAATAGTAAAGATTTGAAGTTTAGCTTTTCTAGGTTTTTATCCGACCTGCCCTGTTCAGCCTGTCTGTGTTTGGGTGAATTGCTAACTGCAACCCTCAGCTTTGCTAACGTGCAGAATGGGTAGAGTAGCACTCTTCCGCAGATGTGGTACAGGGGTGAGAGAACAGTTTTGTTTTTTTTTTAAATATATTTTATTGATTCTTTTACAGAGAGGAAGGGAGAGGGATAGAGAGTTAGAAACATCGATGAGAGAGAGAGACATCGATCAGCCACCTCCTGCACGCCCCCTACTGGAGTTGTGCCTGCAACCAAGGTACACGCCCCTGACCAGAATCAAACCTGGGACCTTTCAGTCCGCAGGCCAACGCTCTATCCACTGAGCCACACCGGTTTCAGTGAGAGAACAGTTTTGATCGTTAAGTACCGGCCCATGTGAGGGTGGAACGCTTGGCCCTGAACCGGCGCCACCCCATGCCTCTGGCCCCGGCACCCCTCACCCTCAGCTGTGGGAGGCAAACACCCAGGGAGCTCGCCAGCCGGGCTCTGGCCCACGGCTCTCCCGTTTCTCTGCGTCCTCCCCACCCCCCGTATCTAATCACTTCCTCTTTCCTCAATATCCCATTAGGACAGTCCTTTCCTCTTTAGTGCGTGATTGATTGTCCGGGGCAGGCCGGTAATGCGCTCTCTGAGTCATGTCACATATTGAATTGAGGACGAAGCAGCAGGGAAACGTCTGCGGCAGTGGGCGTTGGCACACAGATCAATGACAGATCATCGTTTAACGTGAACCAGGACGCTGGCACCCACTGGAGAACCAGGTGTGCCTGAAGGGAAAACACACACACACACACACACACACATATGGCACACATTATATGCACATGTACTTTCAATGTGTCAAGCTATCCCACTGGGGAAAAAAACACACAATCTTTAAAAGTCAACATCACCATTACTGTGAAAGGGTGGCCTCTCACAGAAGTTACCTGCGGTAAGACAGTAATTAGGTCCTCTGCACCGGGAAGTATTATGTTTGTGTAAAATGACACAGACGCAAGAGAATGGCAAGTGACATCCAAGCTAACAAAGATGAGTTTGCCTCCTGGAATCCCGCATGTCTGCTTCGCCCGGAGGGAGGAGCACAGCCCTTCTTGCTTTCTCGGTGCAGGAACATCCACGGGCCTGGTCTCTGAGACAGGTTTTCCTCCGACGAACCTCGAGCCGGTCAGAGCCAGGGCGTTTTAGGTTTGGATAAACGCATTTCCGGTGCAGGTCCAGCTCGATGATGTCGCATTGTTTCCTTGGTGAGACAGAAACTGGAACTGAGCAGCCACACATTTTGCCGGTATCGTGGCCGGTGCACAGAGCGCTGGGTTGGCCAGTGACCTGGCAGGTGGCTGGGAAGGTGGTGTTGCTACATTTTCATGACGGCTTGTGTCACTGCAGCAGAATCACCAGCACAGCAGTGGCCACCGCTTCCCCCAGACACCATCGCGTGGGGAGCTTTGTTACACAGCCACCGCCAGCTGATGCATCAGCCAGGAAAGAGTCGGCACAGGCAGAGGGAAGACTGTTGAAAAGCAGGAAGGTGAGCATCTGCGTCTGAGCCCAGCGAGACTGTGAACCTCTGAACCACTCAGACCACAGTCTCCGCTGGTGCAGACAGACTTCACTGGAGAATGTCTGTAAGTCACCCAGGCGATAAAGCTTATGCTTCTAAGTGACGAGAGCAGACAGTGGCTGTAGATCTAAAATCACGGACACTTTGGTTTCAGAATTCTCCTGTCTGGCGCGCCCCCATCCTCACCTGCTAAAGGAAGACGACCGTCTCTGTTCTCTCTGAGGACAGTGATCCTGCAGACAGAGGAAGGATGGCAGTGTCCCCTCACCGGCTGAATAAACACAGCGGGACGAGGAGAATGGGACTCTCATCTGTGCACGCCTCACACTAAAGACAAACCATTATGTTTCCTGTGTCGGAGCAAAATGATTTCCACATCCCTTCTCCGCGGCGGCAATCCACCCCGACTGGAGGAGTCTCCAGCAAGGCCGAAACGGTGGGATAAAATGCTGCCCGAGCTCTCCCCGTTCCCGGTTTCTGACGTCCGTCCATCGTTCTCGGTAGAAAGAAACGCAAAGGGATACGCTGTGTACGATCCACAATTCAATTCAGCTGCAGGCGGCACTGAGTCACTTATTCCGTAGCCAGTGAGGTGCTGACTGCAGGGGCTGACTACGAACGTCTCTTCCTTAAGGCGGAACACCTGTCGTCGGTCCCCGGAAAGGCTGCCGGCTCAGTGACAGCGCCCTCCCCTGGGGTCAGACGCCCACCGCCGAGTCCCCAGTCTGTCTCCTCACCGGGTGGCCCTCGACACACCTGGAGCCTCTCTGAGCTGCTGGGCCTGCTCCAGGGGAGCGTGAGGATGGGCCTGCCCTGGCTGTTTCCCAGGGACGTCACCAGGGTCACGTCGGAGGGTGTGACGGGAAGGCTGCTACCGACGCTTTCCCGCCAATAACCGGAGACGGAGAAGCAAGAGGCCAGCGCAGTCCCGAGCCCGTGGCCCGTCTGTGACGCTGGACGGTTCATGTTGGAGCAGACCTCATGCTCTCTTTTTCACAGCCGCCTCCTTTGCTGACGGAGACAGCCACCCGGTGCGGTTTCTTCCCCAAGTCATCCTTTTTCTACCCTTTTATGTCTGTTGTTGTTGTTAATCCTTAGAGAGAGCGGAAGGAGAGGGGGAAAGACAGAGAGAAACATCGATGTGAGAGAGACCCACCCTCCTGCGCATACTCTGACCGGGGCTGGGTGTGGAGCTGGCACCCAAGGCGTGTGCCGGGACTGGAATTGAAGGCGGGACCCTGGAGTCCACAGGCTGGCGCTCTCTCTGCTGGCCTGAGCATTCAGCAAGCACGGAGGACAGAGGCACCCTGGCGCCCGGTCCCAGGAGCCCGCGTTCACACGCAATGGATGCCACCAGCAAGGCATTCCCAGGCGCTGGGACGTCAGAATAAAAGGAGGGTGGGAACCTGGCCCGGATGCTCAGGGAGCAGAGGGGAAGAGTGGTGCTCCTTCCCTAAAGGGCAGAGCTAGTGAGAAAGAGAGACTCAAACGCCTGCAGCTGGGAGGACGAGGAGACATGTTCTAGGCAGACGAGGGACATTCGAGGGAAACGGTAGGATCCCAGGACACGCCAAGAGCTGCAGTTAATGCCAAAAATAACGGCCAGGAGCGCTGACAACTCTCGGGCCCTCGTTATGTGCGAAGGAAGTGGCCGCTTCACTGTATGTTAACTGATTTTTAAAAACATATCTTTATTGATTTCAGAGAGGGAGGGAGAGGGAGGAGAGAAAGAAACGTCAGCGACAAGAGAGAATCATGGGTCAGCTGCCTCCGCACGCCCCACCCTGGGGATCGAGCCCGTACCCCGAACCGTGACCTCCTGGTCCATGGGCTGCCTCACCAGCACGAAGCCCCGCCGGCCGGGATGTGCACTGTATTTTAAAGAAAAGGACGCGGTGTTTTAAATACTATTTAGAGCATCTCACATGCCCAATGTGCAGCTCCAGGTTTTTAAATTCACGTAATGGACAAGCCCTTCGGCGGACGCAGGCCGCTCACTGGGGCCTCGGCCCAGGCTGACCGCTGCCAGGCCGCGCCCAGCGCCGAGAGCGTGCTCTGCAGCTCAGTGCGGGGAGCCGCCCGCGCAGTCAACGCCGAACACGCAGAATTGGCAGTGACCGGACCGTCCCCCGTCGGAGGAGCCGCTCTCTCTGTCTGTAAGGTGTTTTGTCTTAAAAAAAACAAACACGGAATTAAATGCTAGCTACCCGAAGCTGAGATCAGCTTAACGGAACCTTCTGGAGCACCGGTGAGAGGGCGCTATTTATCACACTGAGGAGGGGGGATCTGCTGGGAGCGAAAGGTCAGAGACTACCCCGCATCACATGGGATTCCGATGCTGCAGGTGACATCCATCACCGTGACAGAGAGCCACACGGTGGCGTCTCCCGTCCATCTCCCTGACACGCCCCAGGATCTGAAGTACAGCCCCCACTTCCACGGCCTTTGGTGGCAAACGTGAAAAGCAAGGGGCTGCCCGGCTAGCCGGCGTGGCTCCGTGGTTGTGCATTGATCTATGAACCAGGAGATCAGGGTTCGATTCCCGGTCAGGGCATAGGCCCGGGTTGCAGGCTCCATCCCCAGTGTGGGGCGTGCAGGAGGCAGCTGATCCATGAATCTCTCTCCTCATGGGTGTCTCTCCCCCCGTCCTTTCCTCTCTGAATCAATAACACAGAGAAAAGACATACAAACAGGCAGCGGGCTGTCGCTATCATACCCGGGGCTACAGCCGCTTGGCATCTGAGCACCTTGCTGGCATCCATACCCCGAACCTCCCAGAGGAGAAGTCGGTGTCCACAGAGGAGGCGTCGTGTGGGTGACGGGGCGGCCTCTTCAGCGCAAGGCCAGGACCACGCCCCTCCTGGCGTCCCCTCTGCGGGAGACCCGGGTCAGGGCTCGTCACTGAGGCCGGAGGCCTGTCCCCGGACGATGGCAGGTGTTTGGCGTTAGCTCAGAGACGCTCACCTCCTACCCCTTCGACGAGCGCGTGGCTGGTTGGAAAGCGAGGGGACTCGGTGCGTCTGCAGGGACATGGAATGCTGGCTGCTATGCAAGAGACCTTTTTCCTTTCTCTCAGCCCGCGATGTGCGGACATGAGGGGATAGAGGCACCACTGGCATTTGGCTGTTGGTGGGCCTCTGCGGGTGCTCTGGCTGGGCCCGTGGCCGTGGCTGAGGGTCGCTGGAGGTCGTCTTGCTCTGGCCCGGGGACGGTCACAGTTCGTCTGCAGAGCGAGGGGAGCACATACCTAGCCTCCGTCCCCCCGCCTTCATCACTGTCTCCCCTGCAGCCCTCCTCTCAGGACGGTCGTGTGCAGCTGAAAGGCACGGCGGCTCTGGCCGGTGTCCCTGCCCCGTGTCTGCTCACTGCCCGGGACCTGCCTGCCTCCCCACGACACTGGGGCTTTGGTGTTGAGAGGACGAGAGATTGGGGCCCTGGATCTCCTGCCACGTCCGGGATGCCCTCTCCGGCCCCCAACGCCGGGGCCCTGGACGGCAAGCATCCTGGAGTGTCAGAGCACCATTCACAAACTGGGCACCACCGGCCGGTTCTGTGTCGCACCTCCTGCCTCCTTCACCTGCCTCAAGCCCGACGCAGACACACAAAGAGCGTCAGGATAAAGCCCAGGCTGTCCCTTGGCGAGGGCCAGCTGGGGCCTGGGGTGTGTGGCCGCTGGACATGGGTATACCGTGTACACGAGAAACACCCGCGTCCACCCTGCGAGTCAGCGGCCCTGGGCCTGAGATGGGTCTCGCTTCCGCCTCTCCCCGGGTCGTGTCCAGATCGCCGCGCACACCGCACCGCAGGGAGGACGCGCCAACCTCCCGAACTCGCCAAATTACTGGCCGGGGACGCTCATTTCTATGTAAACTATATGCATATTCATCCAGCACAGCTCTTAAAAACGGATCCGATATAATTAGCGTGTTTATGAATCTATTTGCTCTGCTATTAAGTAACAAATTTGTAGTAACCATGGCAACTGCAGCATCGCGAGCACAAGTTCTATTTTTGTGCTGGGAAGACTTTTCTTAAAGCAGCCCTCCTGCTCAGACTCCCCATTTTAAAATATTAAAAAGGAGAGTTTTGAAAATATCGCTTCAGTGGTCATGATCTAAGGGCACATTTTACATTTTGAGTGTGTTTTATGTGGAAAGCTGTTGCTTTTTTTGTTATGTGGTATGTTGCGTATGTGTATGTCTGTAAGTGCAGGTTGGTCAAAAATAATATTTAAATATGGAGGGGAAATACATGGAATCTGAGGGGCATGGTAACACATGTGGTTATAGAATGGTTAAAAGCTTTTTAAGTTCTATTTAAATTAAAATGTATTAAAGTTCCAATTTTGTTTAAAAAAAGAAAGTCATATATATATAGATTTCCCATTTCATTCTTATTTCTTCTTCAACCTTTTTTTAAAATATATATTTTTATTTTTACTGATTTCAGAGAGAAAGGGAGAGGGAGAGAGAGAGAGAGAGGAAGAGAGAGGAAGAGAGAACATCAATGATGAGAGAGAATCATTGATAGGCTGCCTCCTGCACGCCCCACGCTGGGGATTAAGCCTGAAACCCAGGCCCGTGCCCTTGACTGGGAATTGAATCTGGGTCCCTTCAGTCCTCAGGCCAATGCTCTAGCCACTGAGCCACACCAGTGTGGCCTCATCCACCTCCGTGCCCAACACCACCCCGACCGTGCAATTAAAAAGATTAATTTTTGGCGGGTCACTATGTAAATTATATAATGTCTAACCACTACACTGTACTTCCTCATATGCAATCCCAGTGAATGCCCAACTGTAATTGAAAAAGAAATGAAAAAATGTGCCACAGCATGGAGGGACCCGGAGAGTACTGTGCTAAGCGAAAGAAGCCAGTCGGAGAAAGACGCGTGTCACATGATCTCACTCATACGTGGGATCTAATGAACAACATACCCTGAGAACAAAAACAGACCCAGCACAGAGAAGCATTGATCAGACTGCTAACCTCAGAGGGCAGGCAGGGAGGGTGGAGCTGGGGAAGAGATAAAAACCAATGGACGCCTATGTTAGATGCATCACCCATGGGCAGGGACAGTAGGGTGGTGAAGGCCTGGGGTGGGGGCAGGGTGGGGTGGAAGAGGTCACGGGGGGAAGGGGCCCCATGTAAGACTTTCACCAATGCAGACAAATGTACAAAAGAAGTGTTCAGCCCTCGCTGGCACGCCTGCCTCCCCTCCCCCCACCTGTTTTCTTCCTGGGACGGAGCACAGTGGAACACACGCTCCAAACTCCTTGTTTATCACCCGAGTGTCTGTCTCCGCCCACTGGGACGTGAGCTCTGGAGACACGGGTCTCTCGTCCCGGCTCCGTCCTCAGTGGCTGCCGGACACTCCGGAAGCCCCCGGTGGCTGAGGAAACCCCAGCAGGACGCCGGGCACACCACAAGCCCGCACAACTCCCTGGGAGGTGATCTTAAAAAAATAGTTTCACGATGTCAACGTGGACAGACTATAATCATCTGGAAATGTAAGATTTAGTTTGCTGTGCAGATCTCATAGGTTGTTTAAAATCTTTTAAGCAAGTCAATGAACAAAAAATAAAAAAAGAAAACATGCTACTTTGCATTAAAACAACAACATGGTAATGGATACATCTCAAAAGACATCACCACGTTCTCTCTCGGCTTCCTTTTATTTATTTATTTTTTTCTATGCAAACATGTCGGTGTGGTTGATTTACTGACTGAGTGTACCTACACTTACTCACAATCTACCATGGAAAGCAGTGGTTAAAGAGTACATGGTCCCTGATTTACACCGCTTTCCTTCGGAGACAAGCATGTGCTTACTGCCTCTTGCATGGGTGACAGAGGCACATGCCTCACATCTGTGACACAGCAGCACAGACATGTGTGTGGCAGCCAGACGATAGGTCCTCTATGGTACTAAGTAGCAGAAAGGGCAGAGCCACGGAAGAGAAGGAGAGCGAGACGCTCCAGCCCTTCAGACAAACAGCGGATTCACCGCTGAGGTGAGGGGGGGGCAGCCTGCAGTGAGAGAAGGAAGGGCTCCCCGGAGTGTGATGGGAAAAGGTCTGAAGTCAGAAGCATCGAAAAGAAAAACGAGACGGGTCTTCTGAGAATTCCTGAGTGAAGGCGGCCACCACGGAGGCCGGCAGAGACCCATTAGCTCCGGGGAAATGGTATTGCGCTGCTGGCGGGAGGGGCCCTGACGGGCAGGCTGGGGATCCTGAAATCCGTCCTTAGAGAATGAGGACGGCTGAAAGCTTGGCAGCAGCATGCGGAGGTCAGGTGACGGCAGGCAGATGGTCACGTGACAGCTGGTCACCCGGCTGATAAGGACCCGGCCTCCGCTCAACAGCAGGTGCCCTGTCCTGCCTTGACACGCGACACTTGACACTTGCTATGCCCAATGCATGAATCTCTCACTACTGTGGCAACATGGTCAGAGTCTTATCACTTTCCATTTCTGATCAAAAGTCATGAACTTTCTCTCACTTTACCCCCAGTGCACACCCCGGCTTCTCCAGGAAGTCACACGTCAGACACGCTGCCTGATGATGGGAGTTATCAGCCCCAGAGCTTAAACCACGCTGACTATAAAATGCACGCTGACTCCAGGAATCCATTGGTTTCTCATAGCTAGCTGTTGGGGTCGCATAGATTGACCAGAGAGAGAGAAAAGTGGCCATTATCCGTTTTCTTTCCTTCTGAATGTCTAGATAGAACATCAGCTCGGTCCCAAGGTCCCCCGGGCTCCTAAAGCATTCTGGGTAAGCCTGGCAACCACGTTCCCTGCCTCAGACCTCACTCTCCCTTCCCCTCGCAGGGACGGAGACGGTGCCCTACATCAATAACCGTGACTTTACTGGGAGGAAATGTGATTTTCTGCGTCTTCCGGAAAGGATTGTGCGTTTGGCTGCTGTGTTTACCTGATTTCGATGTGAAACCAGCCTCTGGACGAGCCTCCTTCGGCTGAACTGCCTTTCGCCCAGGCTTCACTGGTTTAGGGACAAAGACCACAGCCTGCGGGCCGGAGCCCAATTCCCTGCTCACAGGGTGGAGGGGTGCCCACTGCTCCTGAGGACTGAGCGGCAAGGTGCCACGAGAGGGTGCTGAGAGGGACCGGAGACACTGGGGCACCGTCTGAGTTGGTCCATGGAGTCATTCATTCATTCACTCCCTCATCCAGCCAGGAAGTGTTTATTGAGCTTCCCGGGTGCCAGCACTGCCCTGGGTGCTGGAACAAGCCCGCGGTGATCTTGACCTTGGGGAGGAATCTGAGTTACTTGGACTCGGCCTCCTCACAATGTCTGCGGTGACTGTCTGCAGTCATGAACCGAAAAGGGTTTGAGGAACCAAGCAGGGGACGTGGGTCACAAGGAGGAGAGCGTGGCTGTGATGGTGAGAGACCACGGTGCCCCGGACAGCCTGTGCCTCCCCTACAGGCACTCACGTTCCACTTCTCCAAGAGCCACTGGTCTGCGGGAACGGGGTGTGGCCCGGGGGCCGTGTGAGCGTGGAAAGGACGGCCGTGAAGACAGGCCTGGCCACTCCGCAGCTCTCCTGCAGGGGGCACTTACCGGGGCCCCCTTCCACCTAATGTGGCCTGAACCCGGAAATTCCTTCTCATCCACATTCTTGCCTTAGCCCGGCTGGTGTGGCTCAGTGGTTGAGTGTCAACCCGACCCCTGCACCAAGAGGTCACCAGTTCGATTCCCAGTCAGGGCACAGGCCTGGGGTTGCCGACCTGATCCCTGGTATGCTGGGGGGAGCCGGGTGATGGTTCTCTCTCATGGATATTTCTCTCTCTCCCTCTCGCTTCCTCTCTCTCTAAAAACCAATAAAAACACATTTCACAGGATTCTTGTCTTGGCTATGACTGAGATTTGGCACTAACGAAGATGTGGCCTGCACATTATTATTAAGTGCAGTGCCTGGCATACGGGAGCCGCAGAGCAACGTAGCTAAGTGCTTAGTTTCCTGAGTCAGAACTAGGTGAGAAACCAGCTTCTATGCTTTCCTCGATGGGTGACCTTAAACAAGGCCTTCAGCGCCCTCAGAGCCCTGAGGACAGGTCTCGTGCCCAGCACAACACCTTGGCACTTACAAGACTAAAGGAGCAGTGGTTACCGAAACCGGTTAAAATCAGTGGATGGAGCGTCGGCCTGTGGACCGAAGGGTCCCAGGTTCAATTCTGGTCAAGGGCACGTACCGTGGTTGCGGGCACATCCCCAGGAAGGGGCGTGCAGGAGGCAGCTGATTGATGTTTCTTTCTCATCGATGTTTCTGACTCTCTCTCCCTCTCTTTTTCTCTCTGTAAAAAAATCAATAAAATATACAAAAAAATAAATAAAGGAGCAGCGGCCTTTTCCCCAGCATTGATGAAGGCACTACTTATCTTTTCGAAACACCCTCACTTAATTTCTGGAAATGGATACATAAAATGGGAGCACATTATTGACTAAAATGATCCAAATGGACCTAAAAGACTCTACGGACTACATATCCCTTGTAAACATGAGCACACGCCGGCCGCTTCTATGAGGAGTTAAATCAATGCTCTATCTTACATGCGCCCCGGGAAAACCAAATGGCAAAGGATCAATAGGAAACCGGAAAAAATTTTTTTTCACAGAAAAATCTGCAGTATAGTTCAGGCACATTTTACATGTCAGTGAGCGCTCCAGTCGATATTTCTGAAACTTGTCGGCGGCATGGATTTCCTTTAGAGTTGGGAAATTGTGGCCAGTGACGTGGCGAAATGCTAACAAAGGAGCTGAAGCTGGTATAAAAGCAAATAACCTGTTAAAACGGTGTCCCTCGCCCCAGCCCCCATCTTGGGGCTTCTCTGGATCTAGGAACCACAATGGGTCATTGTCTCCTTTGAGTGACTTCCGAGTTCGCGTCCATCCCTTCCCTTGAAATCCAGAAAGAACGTCTTCTTTTTCTGGCGAGGGCTTATTTCAATCACTGCCAGTCAGCAAGCATCGTCCTCCCCATCCTCCTCTATAACAGAAGGGGAATATGCAAATCGACCCTAATAGTGGAACAATCAGGAACAACTGGTTGCTGTGATGCGCACTGACCACCAGGGGACAGACGCTCAGTGCAGGAGCTGCCCTCTGGCTGTCAGTGTGCTCCCACAGGGGGAGTGCTGCTCTGCCAGAAGCCGCGCAGCGGTGGTGGAGGGAGCCTCTCTGGCCTCCAAGGCAGCGCTAAGGATGTCTGACTGACGCCTTAGGCTCCTCCCCCCAGGGAGCGGCCTACGCTGGCAGGTGGACATCCCCCGAGGGGATGCAGGCTGAGCTGAGGGGTCCTCTCCCCCACCTCAGAGTGCATGCATTTCTGTGCACCGCGGGCCTCTAGTGTTTTTATAAATGCCGACTTAAGCCATAAAATTCTGTGTTTGCACACTGTATTTTTATTATGTGTTCCTGTTGCGTTTTTTTCTTTTTTTAAAATCCTCACCTGAGGATATTTTTTCCCATTGCTTTCCAGAGAAGAAGTAGAAGGAAGGGCAGAGGGGAGAAAGAAATATCAATGTGAGAAAGACTCACCCACTGGTTGCCTCCTGCACCCACCCCTACAGGTGGGTGTACATGTGTACACGCCCTTGCCTGGAAATCAAGCCCCAAACCGTCCAGTGTGCAGGCTGGTGATCTAACCACTTAGCAACCCAGCTGGGGCTCCTTCTGTGCTTTAAAGCCTGGTGAGGACAAAGCGAGACGGCAGTTCATTCCTTGGAGCGGAAGCTCTTCCTACTGACGCTGGAGGGCTGCTTGCCTCTCCCCTCCCCACGTCAACCATTTCTGCGCCCCCGCCATGTCCGACAGGAGTAGCGGCTCTTCAGCCTGCTTTTACCTGAACCTTAAAACTGAACCCCGCAGGCAAACAGCCGACCCCGCGCCCAAAGGAGGAAGCCTCGGCGAAGCCACCGCGTTCAGGGACGACCTCGTCTCGCCCGGATGTTACTTAACTTTCCCCGGAGGTTCTTCTCCTCTTCTCCATGCGGAAAGCATCCCTCCAGCGGCAATATTCGAAGCAAACGACTTTATTTCAATTATGCAAACCGTAAATAAACAGAAATAAAGGAGATTAATGAGCGCAGGTGCCCCTGAGTGACAGTCGTTAACGACGATTTTCTTTATTGAAAAACCTCTCCCTGACTTTGGTGCCACTGAAGACTCCCTCCTCATTATCTCAGTTTCGCTCTGCCATTAGTTTCGCGGAGCGAGAGCTGATGGATGAGTCCTCTCCCGAGGAAGGCCGGGTACCATCAGGAAGGGGTTCCCCCGTGCAGCGTGCGGGAGCACCTGCGAGCGGACCACATGTCCCAACCGCCTTGCAGGCGAGGCATCAGCCAAGCGTAGGGCTCCGTTCCGAGGGACAGGGGCGGGGAGGCGGGATGTCGGAGTCCAGACCCCCGCGACCATTAGAAGGGACACGTATCCCGCGCTGGGGAGGCCTGACAGCAGGACGGTGACAGCCGTGAGGCGCCTCGGTGAAGTGAAATGTCAAGCGCCCGGCGTGCGGGAAGAAGAAAGGGGCGGCTATTCGAAAGCGGCTCCCGCATCCCCGCGTCCGCCTTTATCAGCGCGTCTGCCCCGCGGTGTTGTCACTCACTGTCAAATCCCGGCGGAGGATCCCCAGACGTACGTCAGCTCATGTCCGACCCTTTCCGGTCGGCACACACTGATGCAGCCCCTATTGTGTGTGTGTGTGAGAGAGAGAGAGAGAGAGAGAGAGAGAGAGAGAGAGAGAGAGAGAGATGGGTTGCCTCCTGCATGCGCCCAGACCAGGGACTGAACCTGCAACCTGGCATGTTATGCACCCTGACCGGGAACTGAACCGGAGACCTTTCAGCGCACAGGAGGCCGATGCTCAGCCCACCGAGCCACAGGGGCAGCGCCAGCCTCGGGTCCCCACGGTGCCGGTGCCCTGAGCGGGAGCTGAGAGGTCAGGCCGGAGGGAGGGTGCTCCAGGCGTGCGGGCAGGGGGCGGCCAGAGGCTCTGTGCGTGTGGACGCCTGGTGCCGGAGAGCGTCGGCGGGAGGAGGACGTGGAGAGGACGCTAGCTCGATTGAGATGTGCGGGAACGTGTGTTTAATTTGCCAGCCGCCTTGTTTAATTAAAGGTAAACGCCACGTGCGCGCGACGCCTCTTGCAGACAAATGGGGAGCCGCAGCCACACCCTGCAGGCTGGCCGCCGGACTCGCAGAGGCAGCGGGTCAGTTAAGAGGGGCAGGTGTGGGGGTAACGATGATATTTCCCGGAGTCAGCGCCCGGTTAACGGGGGCAAAGCTCACAAGCTCCGTTATTGTCAACCAGCGAGAAAACACAACCTGCAGTCTAGCCAGTTCCCCTGTCACTTCCCCGGACTCCAGGGAGAAGTCCTCTCCCCCTCCTCCCTCCTCCCTCCTCCCTCCTCTCTTCCTCCTTCTTTGTCCAGAAGGTTGACTCCAGAAGCCGCCTGTTCAAAGCCCTCTGCACCCTTCATGCCGCTTGGAACTCCCACAAAATCGCTCCGTGAGCTCCCCCAGATCATAAAGCAGAACAAAACCACCAAGGCCTCCTGTTCATGGTCCTCGGGATTCCCTCCCTTTGCCAGGGGTCCCCGAGGGCACCGGGCCGCCACTGCCTCTGCGTAGAAGCTGCAGGCGAGAAGGCAGCGGAGGAGATTCAGACGGCCGTGCTCCCAACCTCCGATCACAGGAACAGGGGAGCACCAACAGCCGGAGACCGCTCTCCTGCCGCCCAACGCCTCGCAGAGAGGTGCTCTGGCCCTGGGTCCACCGGAGGCAGGCAACGGGCCGGCGACGCCCCGAGAATCCAACCTGAGCGCTTCCTCACC
Organism: Lasiurus borealis; assembly: GCA_004026805.1. Lineage (NCBI taxonomy): Eukaryota > Metazoa > Chordata > Mammalia > Chiroptera > Vespertilionidae > Lasiurus > Lasiurus borealis. The sequence continues at coordinate 43,711 of PVJN01011839.1, forward strand.
AACACACGCCGTCCAGGCAGCAGAAAGGGGAGATGGGGCGAGAGTTCCTCACCCCCCACCATCCAGGGCCCGGGCCTGGGCGGCCCCCGACGGGCTGGACACGCAATGGTTCATTCAGCCAGGCCTGCCGGTCATGTGACTGACATGAAGACGGAAATGTGGGATGGACAGACTGTGCTGTCACTGTCAGTGTGGGATGGACAGACTGCGATGTCAGTGTCCTGTGAGCGAATACTGCCGCCGGCGGTTAGACTACATGGTTCTGTGATAACCTGAGTCCCGCTCCTGCTTTAGGGACGGCGCGTGCATCGCCAAAGCCCATTAGGACAGCCCCGAGGCAGTGCCTTCCCTCCCAAGCTCAGGCTCCGGGCCCTGGGGTTCCTCCCGAGACCAAGCCAACACGCACGTGACAACGCGTCCTTTCCAGAAACGTCTTCCTCTTTGATCTCTGCACCTCTCCTCCCCGGCTCCTGCACGTGCCTGCATCCCCTCCCGGGCGTCTCACTTCCCCCGCAGGAGGCTCCGGGGGAGTCATTGGGACCCTCGAGCCGCTCACCGGGGAGGGCCCTCCACACTGGGCGGCTCCATGCCCCCGCCCAGGCCTTACCCCCTCGGGAAGGGTTCCCCGGATGTCCTCCCCAGGAGGGGTGGGAGCGCAGACGCACGGTCTGGTCTGCCTCGCACAGCGCCACCCTCAGGACGTTTGCGGTTCAGAAAGACGTCCTGGTGAAACGTCTTCATAACCGCGGCTCCTGCCATCACCAGCAGCACGCGCGTCCCCGTGTGAAGCCTCTCCCGCTCCTTTCCCCGTCCTCCCGGGGAACGCTGGCGGCTGGGCCCGCGGCCAAGTTCGTGACAGTCACTGGTGTGCGTGGGCAATGGCATCCCTGGACGCCCGATAGGGAGGAGCCATGCTGTCCCCAGGCCCGGCCTGGGAGCCTGACTACAGAATGTGGGGGTCCCAGCGCCCCTTCTCCCCCTATCTGAGTGGGTGTGCCTGAGAACTGACAACCTCAGGACATGGATTTAGCCCTCAGTTAAAAAAAAAAAAAAACGGATTGGATGATTTCATTTTAAAAAACCAGTAGCCTACAAATCTAAAAATGAGTGAATGTGGTTGCGGTCCTAATTCACACAGACAAGCAGGCTGCATCCGATAGCATCCTAGTTCCAAACGCACACTGCTATCAGGGCTCAGTGAGAGGGGACACGGACACTCGTCCTCAGCTAACGTCAACGTTTGGTCAAGTGACAGCCAGCCAGCCAGGAGGCCACGTGGCCAAATAAGCTGCATGCCAATGAGCTGCAGCCCTGATCAATGATTCTCTCTCACCATTGACGTTTCTCCCTCTCTCTGTGTCTCCCCCCCCCCCGCCCCATCTTCATCTCTGAAATCAATAAAAAAAACATACTTTAAAAAACGTGGATGCCAGTCAAAATTCTCCTGCCGAAGAACCCGCAGTTTGGGTCATTCCCAAGGCCTGCTGGGAAGTTGTGACCACGGCCATTCACAGAGCAAAGCAGCAATATGTGAATGGAGATAAAAAGCCCCGAACCTGCGAGTTTTCATCTTTTCTGAACAAAAGCTAGCAGACAGGCGGCGTGGCAGGGTTTGCTCGGGGTGGGGGGGAGGAGGGGCGGAGAGCGGCAGGGAAGACTAAAATTGTAGCGAGACAGGCCTTGCAGATCGCTTTTTAACTGCTTTTCCAGTAAAGCTGATGTAGTTATTTTAGTCTTTTGCCATTTTTATGTCATTTAATTCACCACTGAGAATAGCACTCTTCCTACATTTGCATTTTCTTTTTCGGTATGAAAGGTATTCGCGATGAAGGTGAAAGAAAGCTTTTTCCCTGGGAAAGAGGCTCTGGGCTGTTAATGATCTCCTCTTTAGCATTCCGAGGAAAATCAAGGCGCCTCCTGTGTCGGGAAGAGGGGTGAGGCGGATGGAGAGAGGCGCTGGCATCAGAGGAGCCGGCTGGGAGGCCTGGCTCTCCGAGGGTCTTGACTCCTGATCTCGGCAGCACAGGGAGCACCAGCAACCCGCACCTCGCTGAGGGAGCTCCGAGGATGCCTTCCCTCAGTTTTCTCACCTGAGAAATGGGGCCAGGGCAGCGGTCGGCAAACTCATCCGTCCACAGAGCCAAAAAGCAACAGCATAACCATTGAGATCCCTTTGGAGAGCCACATTTTTTAAACTTAAACTTCTTCTAACGCCACTTCTTCACAATAGACTCGCCCAGGCAGCGGCGTTTTGTAGAAGAATCACACTCCAGGGGCCAAAGAGCCGCATGTGGCTTGAGAGCCGCAGTCTGCCGACCACTGGGCTTGGGCATTGATACCAAGCAATGTTCAGAACCGATACGTCCACTGTATCCAAGGTGTCCTTTCGAGAAAAAGATCTTCCCCTCCCTTCTACGAAAGGCTGACACTGAGACCAAACTACCCGTTTATGCGCCGGCCTGAAGCCAGCGCCTGAAGCGGGACTGTGCAAGCCGTTCCCTCTGGCTGCGGGCAGCTCCCCGCGCTCCGACGGCCACCTGTTGTCACCGCGGCCAACTGCACGCACCTCCCTGAGCCTTCCTCCCTGTCCTCCGGGGACAGGCCAACCGGTCGCTCCCCTCCCTGAAGCGTGTGTGAAGGACGCAGACGCAGAGAGGATTGACCCTTTCCTGAACTGGACTGACTGTTTGCCTGATGGTGTAAAAAAACATGGAAAACGAGGCTCCTTCGCCAAAGAGCTGGCACCGCCAGGCAGCAGACAGGCCGGGAAGCCACCGCACCGCCTCCTGCCCCTCTCCCGCTCCAGGCTGCGGGGCCAGAAAGGAAGGCGGCCACTCACCGGGCACAGAAGCCCGGCCACTCAGCACACGGTCAACTTCCAGGCGGCGCTCATTTCCCATCGCCATGGGGAACCGGGCAGGCATGATCCGGGCAAACAAAACAATCCCTCCCCGGGGTTCCTGGAAGCCGCTGGAGAAGGCCCGCTGGAGAGGGCGGAGACCTCTGGTGACCCCTCAGGGACTGGATCTGCCAGTGTCTCTCCCTCTCGCTTCCCCCCCAGCCTGGGACTGGAGGTGGTGCCGCCTCCGGAACGTTAGCAAACCCTCCCTCCCCCAGCCGCTAAGGAAACGCGCCCCCTCCCCGAACATCTTCGGCCTCTGCCTGGCTGGTGAGTGTGGGCTCGGCGGAGCGGGGAGGGTGCGAGTGCATGAGCGCTTGGCGTGTTTGAAATTGATGCTTGCAAAACGTGCTTGCAAAAGGCAGTCATGAGGTCTTTCTTTTTTTTGGGGGGGGGTAGAATTGGGGGTGGTCCTTTTGTCTCCCGGGACCTCAGCCCCAGGAGGGTCGGAGAGGGGCCAGGGAGACTGGACTGGCACTTACCTTGGAGACGCAGCCGAGGTGAGGGCGGGTGGGAGCGGGTTAGGTTTGCGCTGTCGGTCCAGGGGCCCCAGCGTGCCACCAGGGGCCTGGCGATGGGGCGGGGCCTGGGCGGGCGGCGCCCCAGGAACAGAGGGGACCCCAGCAGGTCGCTGCGACACCGCGTGCTGCCGGTAGGGGGTGCGCGCGCACTCTGCCTGTCCCGGCGGCTGGGCTCCTGCGGGGAGGGCGGCCTGCAGACAGGGTGGTGGCATGCAGGGTCCCCGAGGCTGGCCACGCCTGCGCCCCCCGACACCTGCTGCGGGAGTCGGGCGTCTCCAGGGGCGGGTCTGAGCCTCCATCCAGCTCCAGGCTGGGCCTGGCAGCATCCCGGCGCCCCGAGCAGCAGGCTGTGCGCCCCTCCCCTCGCTGCGCCTGGCGTCCAGGGGGGCTGGCGGCCGCCTAGGGGAGCAGCGCGGACTAACGTGGTAACTCGCCCCCGGGGAGTTTGCCTGAGGTCCGCCTGGAGTGCTGCCTGAGGTGTGGGGACCTCTGCACCCGCCTGGCCTCGGCCTAGGGGGCGGGGCGGGGGCCTATCTCCCCCCACCTCTCCAGGGGTTTGCACCTGTGGTTCCACTACTGCTGGCCCTGAGTCGGTATAAAGCTGCTGCTTAGGGCAGCGCCCCCCAACACACACACCCCACAAGCTCTGCCCCCTCCACCCCCTCCCTCTGCTCTATTAGCATCTGAAAACCTCCGGAAACACGTGCTTCTGGATGAACCTGCACACGCCAGCGGCCTGCGGGTGGGTCCTGAGTCACGGGCTGCTTATGAAAAGGGCGCCTGGCTTTCAGCTGCCGCGGACGAGCACACCTGCCCATCCCGCATTCCACCGAGGACAGAACTCGCCAAGGCTGCGGGGCCCCAGGCAGACAGCGCGGGGCAGAGCAGGCGTTTCTCCGGGCCCTGGTGTGTGTGTGTGTGTGTGTGTGTGTGTGTGTGCCATCTCCGCCTGGTGTGTGTGTGTGTGTGTGTGTGTGTGTGTGCCATCTCCGCCTGGTGTGTGGACACACCTCGACAACACACAGGTCCTGCGGCACAATCGCTTTGCTGGACGCTGATGCAAACAGCGTTGTCACGGCTTCTGAAATAAAAGAGCTGAGATGGGCTGTCTCCGTGGTGTCGCCCACAGACCCCTGTGAGTGGGGAAACGCGGCTCCTTCCTGCCTGCCTGTGCACTGCTGGTCCTAGTGTTTTCCGTGGGCGATCCTCTGCTCCGTCTCCAGAGACAGTCACAGCCCGAGGCCGGAGACACGGCTGGCCTGTGCGCTCACAGCACACGGGGGACATGCAACTTTGAAAGAGAGCGAGTTTCCCCTTCTTGGAGAAGGCCCACCCCAGCACCACCGGAAATGCCAGCGGCAGGCCACCGGTCGCTGTTCCCACTACAAGGGCGGGGGTCCAGCAGCCGAGCCCCAACCTCTCTCTGCTCCGGGCCAGAGTGTCAGCGACCCGGAGCGGCAACTGTTTCAATGCATAGATGGGGTGTCCCCCGATATTTAAGAAGCTTCACAAATGTGATAAAACGAGGACAAATGCGGGACATTCTGGCTGGGTGGGTTGTTTTCTTTCTTGTTTAGATTGGCTTAAAATGGGACATCCCCATCCCCATCCGTCGAGAAGGTAAGCCCTCCTGCAGGTAAGTCCTCTGTGAGCGTTTCTGAGTCCCGAGAGAGGTCTAAGCGAGCAGAATGCACTTCCGGTCTCCAGCTTCCTCTACACGAAGTGCCAATCGTACTTCTCACACCCGACGGGGCGGGATTCCTACCGGCTGCTAATGTGGGATTAGCATCGATGACACTTCGCATCAGGATATGCCATTGCGCTGTGAGACCTGGACGTCAATAATAGGACAGTGTGGGGACGTAAATAATAGGGCAGTGCCACCGGAGGGTTCTTTACCATCCAGCGTAAGTCACCATATCAGACCTTCCACAACACGCAGGCGACTTCCCATAAACCTTGTGAAGTCATTCCCATCAGCCTGCTCCACTCTCTGATACTGCAGGAAAGTTGATGCAATTTAATTTCTATTCCGTCAACAATAAATTCATTTGATCTTGGCGAGGAGCCTCGTTTGGGAACGTTAATGGTGGCGAAGGAGGAGGGAGCAGCGGGAGCAGGGAGGTGAGATTATGCTCCCTTCCATAATCAGGAAAAACAGAGTAATTGTCCCCCACCACATCAGCTGTCGGACGAATCTGACGCACAGTAGTGAGAGCCCAGGATGATTTCTTTCTTACTTAGAAACCGCCGTTCCAGTCCTGGGACATTTTTTTGGGAGTTTTGCTGGGTCGGGTGGAAAGGGACCAGAAAGGGGAGATGAAAACGCTACAGAAAACGCTACATTAAATGCATCCAGGTGCTTCCTGGTGACCACGGAGTGGATGGGCTGCCCCATCCAGCAACATTCTCTAAGGGAATCTGAAGTCGCCTGTCTTTAAAACCCATCCTAAGAAATGTGCTAGCCGCTCTTAAACAAATGGTTTAAACCGTAATGCAAACTAACCTAGAGTTTAAAAGCCAACGCTCCTGACATACAGGGAGGGAGGAAAACATGGATTTCCTGAAGATCCGGCTAAATCCTGCCTGCATTTCCAGCCTGACCTGCAGGGGGCAGTAGCTCGACACGAATGACAACAAAGGCGGCTGCTAATAGGCTTGGGTTTCTGACCCGGCGTGCTGGCAGGCTGGGAAGAGGGCTTAATTAATGTATATTGAAACAAAAGATCAGGTAAATTGTTTGATTTGTCTTCAAGCTATATTTTTAGGCTAATCTAATTCATCCCTCTGAGGGTGTGCTTTCCTCCTTAAAGAGAGAATCCAAGTTTCAGGGACACGCTCAGCCATCTCAGAAATCATCCTGAACACTCTTTAGTCTGAACATAGGTAATTTATGTCCTCAAAAAGGCAGAATAAAAGTGGATCTTTTGCAGTGTTCAAACGGATGACAAAATCAGAGGAAATAGAGAATATTAGATATTGATAATAAAAGGATGTCAGCTATCTAGCTAATACACTCTATATTCCTTAAAAAAAACAACAACCTTAAAATTAAAAATGGATGGGGGTGGGCAGTCAACTCCGTGGTTTGGAATACATATGCGCCCTACATCTAAAGCATTAATTTTAAAGCTGGTTTATACTGAATATTATGATTGACAAATAGGAAGTGATCTTTTCATTTCCCCCATTTTTTTTTAAATTACAGGTAGAACAGAATGTATTGGCTATTGATAATCTACCATCCCTACCCCACCCTGGTCACCCCCCCATATGACCACTCCCTCCTCAGTCCTTACAACCCCTATCCCACCCCCCCTCCATACACCCAATCAATGACCAGGAAAGACTGGACACAGACCCAAAGGGGTTCGTTCGGCTGGGGGCGGGGGGATGACTGGGGGATGCAAAAGGGACACTCTTGCCCCCTCCTCACTGCACCCGCATTTCCATGCATCATCTCCGTCTTCAACGATGCGGAGTGTCTTGCCCCACGGGCAACCGATTTCAAGAAGTCAGAGGGTGCCTGGCATTCTGCCCCCGCCTCTCCCCCCACCCCTCCCCACCCCCATCCTGGTGGGTCCCCCGGGGCTGAGTTTCTGTGCGCACATGCTATCCTGTGGGTCTATGCTGCTCACAGTAAGAAAATAAAAAGATAATCGGTTGTTGTTGGTGGTGTTTTTTTTTTAAAGAATTTCTGCCCAGATGTGTTCTGTTTCTTTTCCAGGGCAGAGTTTAATCTTGATTTAAATAAAAAAGCCAACCTTTGAAAGCACCCATTTCCCCTGCGGGGTGGGGAGGAGGCAGCCCCTGTGCTGGCTCCCTGTGCGGAGGGAAGGCGGGGTGGCTCGCCCCGGGAAGGGAAGGAGCGTTTCCTTCTCCCGCCCGCCCCGCCCGGCCTCCGGCCCGCACGCTGTAGTCGACACATGTTTGTTCTGGAGCGGGTGCTGCGAACACAGCCATTTTCTGAGCGGCTTTCCGACTGTGGGCGCCGCGCTCGCCCCCCGGGAAGTCACGAATAAGCGAGCAGGAGGCTGCACGCAGACCTGCCTCTGGGAACCCACCGTTAGCAGGGGGGGGCCTCCCGGGGGGTCCTGGCCACTGGCCGCCCACCCTCCCCAATTAGGCTTCGCTAAAAAAAAAAAAGAAAAGAAAGAACTCGGAGCGGAGACCAGCCTCCCCGGGGCGCCGTGATTTCCGATTCCAGCGAGCGCCCGGCGCCGGAGAGTGGCAGGCGACAGATGGTGGCGATCAGGCCGATGGGGCGGCGTTCGGTGACCCCCACCCCACCCCCACGCCTGCCGGGAAGGCGACCGCCCGGGACTCCGCCGAGGACTCGGCCGGCGGCGCGAGGAGCGGGTCCCCTCCCCGGGCTCGTTACCGCCGGGCCCCGCGCGCGCGCGCCCCCGGAGGCCAGCGGCTCCCGCGCCCGGCCCGCCCCGCCGCCCGCCGCCCGCCCGCCCGGGAGGAGCCGCCGGCCCCGCACGCCACGAGCCCGCGGAGCCTGGAGGAGGAGAGGGTGAGCGCTTCCCTTCCCCGCGGCTCGGGGGCCGGGCGGGCTGGAGCGCCGGCTCAGCCGGGCGCGGGGCGCGGGGCGCGGGGCGGCTCGGAGCGGGCGGGCTGTGTTTACAGGGGCGAACGTGCTGCTTTTTGTCTGCGGGAGCGCATCCGTCAGGGGCGGCGTGGATAGTGTTTTTCCATTGATTGCACGAGGCGGCTGCCGCCGACCCCCCATCTTCCCCTCTCCCGGCGTTTCCCCCCTTCCTGCTGGAGAGGGAGGACGGGGGGGGGAGGGCGGCGGGAGGAGGGGAGAGAGCGGCATTACTGCATTCGCTTAATTGGCTTAGTTCCTCGCGCACGATGGCTCTGGCCGCGTTTCTTTATGTTATAATGTGGTCGCCGATGGCCACGCGTGAGCCCGGGATGGGGTTCGGGAGCGCGGGGGGCAGGCGGGGTGGGACAGGAGGAGGGGGCGGCTGGGCAGCCCGTCGCGGTCGGTGGCCTCCAGAGATCAAAAGGTGCTGGGAGCCGCCCCCCCCCCGCTTCTGCCCGAAAAGCACCCCTCGAGGGGATGGGGCGCCAGAGGAACGCGGGTCCTCAGAAGCAGAGCGCGCAGGAGTGGATGCACAAAGGTACTTAGTGCGGACCGAGCCTCCCGCCGTGGACACCGCGCCGCCGCCGCCGCGGCTCCGGCTCGGCTCGGGGTGCACCCGGCAAGTGTAAGTTGATCAACAAATGCCCTGCCGCCGGCTGGCCGCGGGCTGCCGCCCTGCCCGTGTGTGTGTGGAGCGTGGGGAGGGGGCGGGTGGGTGAGGAGCGGCGCCCGGGGGCTTCGGGGGGTTTGCATGGAATCGGCGCCCAGCGGCGGGGGCTGCGAGAGAGGGTGCTCCGGGCGGGGAGAGAGGGTGCTCCGGGCGGGGAGAGAGGGTGCTCCGGGCGGGGAGAGAGGGTGCTCCGGGCGGGGAGAGAGGGTGCTCCGGGCGGGGAGAGAGGGTGCTCCGGGCGGGGAGAGAGGGTGCTCCGGGCGGGGAGAGAGGGTGCTCTGGGCCGGGAGAGAGGGTGCTCCGGGCGGGGAGAGAGGGTGCTCTGGGCCGGGAGAGAGGGTGCTCTGGGCCGGGAGAGAGGGTGCTCTGGGCCGGGGGAGAGGGTGCTTTCTGCTGGGAATCGGGCTGCCCCCGGAGCCGGAGCCTCGGAGAGGAGCCAGGGAGCCAGGGAGAGCGGAGAGCGGAGAGCGGCGCCCGCCCGCGGAGCTGTCCGCCGGCGCAGGTGCTGAAGCGGTGGAGCGGGGTCGGTGGGCGAGGGCCGCCCTGGGACTGGGAGGGAGAGCGGGCATGCCTCCTGCCTGTGGTTCCAGTTTCCCAGCGCGTGAGTCTGTGGTCAGCGTGTGTGTGTGTGTGTGTGTGTGTGTGATTTCAATGGCGAGGAAGCCAAACTAGAAGGAGATTTTCCTCAGAGAGCCTTGAAAAGCTGTGTGGGTATTTATGCCGTGATTCGGAGATGCCATGTATTGTGTATGCATGCGTGTGTGCATGCGTGTGTGCGTGTGTGTGTGTACGTGTGTGTGTCTACGGCTTGATACCATCTTTTAGTACAAAAGGAATATTCCATTTGCTAAGCCAACATCTGTCTGGAGAATGTTCTTTCTTGTTTCCCTTTTAATGCGAGTGGAGATTTAAATGGAGGAGTTCGGAGCAAATGGACACTTTGCTCGCCGACTATTGCCTTACTTTCCCTCAGGGCTTTTGTTTCTAGGAGTTCAGGCTGGAGGGAACCTGCCAGCTTTCTGTGTGTGTGTGTGTGTGTGTGTGTGTGTGTG